>JARHVA010002015.1:2792500-2881246 GCA_037957365.1 Torreya grandis
ATAATGGATCATAATATTATTAAGGGTATCCTAATTTTTAGAAAATGTTTTATAGAAGGATCCATTAAATTGTTTCTTATATCATTGATACCATTTTCCTAAAGGATGTAATTGATGTCATTGTATGAAACAAGGTGAAATATTAGGGAAAAATTAAAATGGTAATAATAAAAATACATTTAATAATTTTGGAAACTTAAGGGTTTTTAGGTTTCCAACATTTTTATTTTAATATAATGGTTATTGAAAACCTAGTGACTGTTAGATTCCCAACATGGTAATTTGAATGTAATTTGTTCCATTTTTCTTTTACTTGCCATAAGTTTTAATTGAAATTATTTATGGAATTGATGTAAATGATGTAGTTGGTATAATTTAATGGTATTTATTGTCATTAAATGAGGTGTAATCTTAGGGCACAAATAAAAATATCAAAATGAAAATACATATAATTTTATTGAGAATCTAGTGGCTACTAGGTTCCCTATATTGTTATTTTAATTTCAATTTTGATATGTAATTATTATACAAAAATTAGCACATCATTGATAGTTATAAAATTATAGTTTCCAAAAAATTATATTTGTATATTCATTTTGGAATGATATTATGTTTAGAATGAATGTATCACTGAGAGCTAGTGGTTGTTTTTATTCCTCCATTATTCTATATCATATGCAAGTAGCTAAATAAAACTATTTAGAAATATAAGGGATTTTATTTGTCAATGAGATGATACTTTTTAACAATTTTTTGTCATGAGATCAAAATATAAATATGTAAATAAAAATAGAAAATTAAAACTACATTAGTCCTAATTTAATAACAATAAATATGTAGGCAATTAATAACAATGGGTGTGGGCTATGTTATTTATATATTTATGTTTTGATGTAACAATTTTATTAAAAACTATTACTTTTGTTGATATATAGTATCTTCCACTAACATTATTTTTAGATATACCTACATAAAATTAAAATGCAAATAGTAAATTTGATTTTTCAGTATTATTTTCTTTAGGTGCAACAAATTTAGAATGCATTATGATGTATATCCATGTTATGAAAATAAATTTCATTAAATTAAAACATGTTTACCATAATTTATAATTTATTTCATTTACCTAAATGATTTAATTGACCTCATTGTCAAAACCTACATGCACTCTTTTTTGTACATGATAGTAAAATGATATCTTAGTTTATTATGTCATTACTTCATTCAAATCTAGTGGTTGTGAGGTTATGAATCATGGTATTTAGATATCCATTATAGAATTTAATTCTTATGCTAAGTACATCATTTAGAAATACCAATCACTAGCTTTGAAAAATTGGTCTTTAGATATACATTTTGTTATGTATTGTTATCCTAAAAATAATCACGTCATTGAGAACTAGCAGTTGCTAGGTTTCCCAAAAAAATTATAAACCAATAAAATTGTATTTAAAATAATATTTTGTAATATAATGGATGTTAGATTTTGATGAGATGATTGGTTTAATCACAAAAATTACATCGTAACATAAGTATATAACTAATCATAGATAAATAGATCTACATTGGCCCTAATTCTACAACAATAAAAAATATGTATAAAACCTATAATAATGGGCATGTACCATGTTATTTAGATATTTAAATTGTGATATAAATAAAATTATTCTAAAAACTAATACATTTATTGAGAGATAGTGACCACTAAGTTCCTAACATTATTTTTTAGATATCTAACTACAAGGTTCCTAACATTGGCCACTAGGTTTGAACAATGTAATTTTTGTATCATAAAAAATGTATTGAATCATAAATAGATGAATATCAATAGAAAATAATAAATTAATTGGCCTTTATTATAAAAAAAAATATGTATGTAACCAAGAAAAATAGGCCAAAGACATGATACAAGTTAAGTATATAAAAATATTACAGATAATAAAAAGAACCTTTCTTCT
Source organism: Torreya grandis (assembly GCA_037957365.1). Lineage (NCBI taxonomy): Eukaryota > Viridiplantae > Streptophyta > Pinopsida > Cupressales > Taxaceae > Torreya > Torreya grandis. Next base: position 2,794,459 of record JARHVA010002015.1, read on the forward strand.
TTTACATAGCTCATGTAACAACACAAAGCACCTAAAAATTCAAATTTATTCCCATTAGATGAGTGAAATAATATAAGAATCATCCTTTTTATTATCTATAATTATTTTTTTCATTTAACTTGAGTGAGTTATCTCTACAAATTTATTCATATGTTTGACATATCTCAAAAAACTTATAATCCTACTAAAAGGCAATACAGGTTGTAAATCTAGCCAGCCAATCTTAATTTATTTAGGCATAGAAAATTTAAGAATCATAGATAAATTTATCATAATTATTTTCATGGTGTAGTGAGGTGTACCATTATTAAAACACATAATAAATTGAGGTGTATCAAAGTTAAAATGCACTGAGGTGATGTCACATCTTTAATTTTTAGTCCCTCCTAATGGCTAAATATCAACCTAGTTATATAAGTTAAAGTTAAAATTTGTATGCTTTGGTTTATATCACATAATAAGGTGTGGGATCTCCTTAAGTGATGTTGGAGAATTTTAAAAATCTAGCTAAACAATTTGAATTCCAATAGTTTGGTCATGAAATATCACTATGTTATGAGCACTAGCTACTTGGAAAGTGGCTTATTAAATATTTTATTTTTGGGTATGGGATTTGATTTGGACAAGTCTATTATGATCTAACACTATTCATCTCATTTTGTGATTATCAAGGGTATCACCCTAAGCTTTGTGAAGGCATGGAGCATGAGATTGTGGAAATCACTAAAGTTAATATGGCTAGTCTAAGACCCTAAAATTTGACTAAGTCTAAAATATGATGGGATCCTCCAAAATATAGAATTTTTATTGTAGCCCTTAGAGGTCTAAAACCACTCTCAAACATACCTAAAGTATATAAATAAAATATAACTTAAAGTTTAAGAAACTAAATGACCCTATCTAAATGTAAACTTATACTTAAATATTTATTTCATTTATATACGATTTGGTTCAGGTAATCTTACATTGCATATTAAAGCCATTCTATGTGGTCTCCTTAAGCGTGGAAGGCATGGGAACTATCCATGTTATGAGCATCATTGATATCATTAAAAAAAATTATTTTTATTTTATAAAATTCAAAATAAAAGGGATAAAGTAAATTATTGTGTTTTAATACTTTTTTTTATTGATTAATAAGCCAATTTGGAGAATCTCAATCTAGGTATTTATGCATCTTTTGGGGCTACCATTTACCATTTATTGGACAATGAAATGAATTTGTGGCAGTAAGGAGGGAGAGATTTGGATGCCATATGACTACCTCTTTATTTTCCCTTACTCTTGTTACCCAGTTGAAAATCAAGCCATAAAAGGGAACTATGATTCCATTCCATTAAAAAATAAATGTTATTCCTTAAGAGGCTAAGATGTATTACATAGACCTAGCAATAAGATAAGATGATCTTCATTAAGAATCCAAGTTACAAGGTGATCCTGAGATGCATGGAAAGCTAAGGTTTGAAGGAAGAATATAACCCATCTCCTCAGTCAAGGTTTACTCACCCTAGTATAAATTCATAGACATATGTATTCATTTTGTAGCATACAAATAAGTGTAACATTAAACTATAGAAGATAAATGAGTGCCATGACCATAAGGTTGATTTGGGAAATATGAAAATAAATAAATAAATTTGCATTCATAGGTTCATGGGGAAGTCTTTAGGACTTTTTTATGAACCTATAAATCCTATAATTTACCTTATAATAATGGCATAATTTTATCTTGGTTTTAGAAGAAACTTAAAATGGAACCATAGTCATATGTGGGTTTAAATGGGGATCCATAAAAACATGGGTTATGTTTTAATTCTGCCTACTCTAGATTTAGTTTTGAAATACATTTAAATTCTTTTCCCACCTAAGTGGTGCCTTGGACAACCATGGGAGCTTTGAAAAATTGTATCAGTAGTGTTATAACTCACCCTTGGGAAAATGGTAGAAATGAGCTCATTTTATTATTTGTTTTAAAGGGTTACAATTAAAATCCTAATGTTGAATCGATTTAGCAATTTTTTCTATTAAAAGTAACTTGAATTAGGAGAAATTGGTAGATTGATGAAGTTTAAGAATCTCTTTTGATTTTTTTTTTCATTTATAAATCTTGTTAATGTCCTATTGAATAATTATTGGTTGAGTTATGGGTCAATTTCATTATCATAGTCATTCTTTTTGTATTCCCCATCTTGAATTTATTTTGGGTTATACTCATATTCTTTCCAGTTGATTAAGGTTTTATTTAGAGTTATTTTTGTGTTTATCTATTGAGATACAAAGGTATATGGACAAAATGTATATATATTGAAATTTTGTACTTGAATTTTGATTGTGAATTTTTTTATATGGGATTCGCTCTTATGTGGGTGTTTCTTTGTAGCTCACTATAGTAGTGTAAATATGTTGGGATTATTGGATTCATGTTTTAAAAAAAGTTATCATTTCCATATTTGCGTATTTGAAAATTAGTGACAATGGGAAAATTGAAATATTTCACCTGTAAAACAAGTTAAAATTTTATGTTTGAGTGTTTTATTTAATTCTAATGAAGGAGTCTACCTTTATCATGATTTGACAACATGAGCTATGAAAAACTAAATATTTTATAAATTATTTCATGTAAGTACTTTTAGCATGTTTTAACTTTAAAGGGATCTTACAGACTCAGTGAGTTTTCTTTTTCTTATTCTTTTATTTAAATTGTATCCACTTGTGGGTTCTAATTGATTAAATATGAATATACCTTGTGTTATTTAAGAATTGAAAGATAAAACTATCATGTTATGAAGTTTGGGAATTGACCATATGATATATTATTTACTGAGGTTGTGCAAGCTTTCTCAAATATAGTGTTGAGCTCCATATTTATGCCTTAAAACCTGAATGACCATTTTTTATTAGTGAGAATAATTCAGATTTTTAGTTATAAATAATATTCATTATTTTACATGATTTACATACAAAAAGTTAGAATCAACTGGTAAGAGATTTTGGATAGTGGTTCAATCTCTAAATTAATCAATGAAAATGATTGAGATTTAGTATATAGCTAGGTTATGTTTGAGTCATAAAAAAATGGTAAGAGGATAAGGTTATCCTATTTTACTTTAAAACATGATACTTGTAACATGTTCTTTGTTTTTATGATCCTTTTTGAAAAATTGATCTTAAGTGAGTCAATATTACTATTACTACTGGAAAGGTATGTTGAATAAATTTTGGCATGTTTTCCATGGTCACATGGAATTATTATTTTATTTTGTGTGTGTGGAATTTAAATTATTGATACATCTCTTTAGCTTGTTGATCAAACTTCTTGTCAGTAGAATAAGATAAAAATACAACACTATTTTAGTTGTAAAAAGGAACAAACTACAAGGAGATCATTCTTTATATTTTATTGTTGTGAAAATATTTTTGCGATTGAAATTTTTTGCTATTGAATTACCTTTAGGATGAAATTGGTGGTCTTTCATACTACCTTCCATTCGGTAAAGCTACTAGTTATCATTAGAGGAATTTTATTACATGAATAATTTTGATTATATATTCCTATTCATGAATGTGAAATTGTTATATCTTCATTTGTTGAGTGAATGACTCAATATTTGTGAGCAAGAATACTATGATAGCCTTACCATATATCTACTATATGATTGTTATATCTTGATTGGTTTTTATTGAATATGTATATTTATATATGAATGTTTATTTTTGGGTACCCTTTCCATCTTGTGTTGACTACTCTTGTGAAACATTTTAGTGTAGGGAGTGATGTTCTATGGATTTTTTGAAATTGGTGCAAGCATTTGACACGCTAGTTCATGATTCAATTACTATTGTAATAGATTTATATGCCTTCATGAAGGGATGGAACACATGTTTTCCATATGTTAAAAGAGGATTGATAATTGTTTTGGGTTTGTAAAAGGATTTTATTATTTTTTATACTTGGGTTTGTATCTTATTAACTTTAGCTTCTTTCTATGGAAGGCTATGAAAAGACTCAATTATTGTATTAGCTTAATGTAATATTGCCTTGTAGATGCTTGGATTTACACTTTTGGAGTGATTTTGTTAGAACATAATTTTCCTTTTGGAATTTAATAATAAATATGTTGAAGGACAATTAATTGTAATGCTAGTCAGTTTTCCCATTCCAAACAAGGAAATCTCAATTATATTATTAGTAAATGTTCAATGTAATTGATCTGAAGGGTTTTTTTCTATCGCTAATTCACTTTTCAGATCATAAAGAGAGAAGAAACTAAAAGAATAATGGACAAGGCTTGTGAAGTACCTGGATAAAGATCGCGCACCATAATCCAGACGCTTGTGAGCACTCCTCTTTGGCTGTGGAGGAATGAAACCTGCAAAGAAAAAGAACTTGGACAAGAAAATGTTAGATGGATAGGCGGTGGGTTGCCAAGCAAAAGCTTGTTCCCAGAAGTGTGAAAACTTCCTCAAGGGAGGTCAACCCACTGATAACAGACAGATAAAAGACCAAGGAAATACAGAATGCCAGAATACAGAAGTGACAAAGAAATTAGAAAGGAAAGAAAAGACAAAATGATTACCTGAAGGAGTTATAGGGCTGATGACAGTCGCCGAGATCAGAAATGTCGCCGGTGTCGGTTAGCTGATCTGCCGACGTTGGTTATCCTGCCGACGTCGGTTGGGGAAGTGACCGGCGTCGGTCGGGGTTGTGGCCTGTAGTCGGGTCTGGGTTGGTTTCTGTTCTGTGGATGGGTCTAGTTTGTGAACAGGGTCGAGACAGAGTTCGGGGACAAATTTGGATGGACTGGGGAGTGGTCTAGTTCTGATTGGGTGCCTTGTACAAGGTCTTTGTTGACAGGGGATGAGGAAGTTGTCTGGGATTGGATTAAAAGAGGGACAGGAAAGAGGAAGATACACAGAGGACAGGACCTGAGAAGGCTTTGCAGCCTCTCAGGGGGAAGAACAGAGGGAGTAGAAGATAGTAGATAGGATAGATAACTGAAAACTAAAGAAATGAAATAAAATGAAACACCAGACTGTGCTTACTTTTGGCTTGCTGACTGAAGAACGGAGGAGCTGTTGTTGGAGCCACGGAAGACTTGTCAAGAAGAAATCCCTGATCCAGAGCCTTTGCACCTGTTGCTGCTATTGCACGAGGTCCAGACGGAGGAGAGACGAATGCCAAAGTGCCAAGAGGATTCTGTTTACGAGCTCAAGGGTCCAGGGGCTGCAACGGATGCAGAAAGGGGTAATGAAGGCTGCCGATGCCGGCAGTTTCGCTGACATCGGCCGAAGGGTTGCCAACGTCGGCGGTGGCAGAATGGGGACAGAGGCTAAAAATAGCCTCTGCCCATTCTTGCACGTCGCCGGGTGAGGGGTTATGGGAAGAACGGTCACGAGGATGCCTAAATGGGCGTGGGGGGAAGATAATGAAGAGATTTGGCCTAATAAATGCTAGGGGGAAGGTGGAGGGATTCAAGGGAGGATCCAAGGTGGCAAGGGTAGGGTGGAAAGGGGGCCACTTGATTAAAATATTTAGGTTATTTTAATCAAATGGAGGCCAAGGGTTAGGATAGGGGTTTGAGGTGGACAAGGGGGAGAACCAAGGTGTAGACACGTTTGCGGTGTCTACATTTGCCCCTTTTTGTCTTGTTGGTTGTTCTAGACGAACTGCAAGACAAAAACAGGAGTTGGTTGCCCCAAAAAAAGGATGAGGTGTTCCCCCCCTCAAAGTGATAGTCGAGAGAAGGGAACCGAAGATCGAGTGTCGATTTGACAGAGAAATGGATAGAAGAGAGTGAGTGAAAATGCTGCCATAGTCGTGATTGCGCGTAGTCCACTTCACGAGAGGGTCAGGTCAAATTGTCGCATGTCGAGGGTCAAGGAGTGCCAAAATTGAAGTAACCAGGCCCCAGCATTTAGTCATCTGTTGATCGGGTCACTCAATCTAAGCTGAAGCTCCAAATGGTCATCGTGCTCCAGGTATCCCAGGCTCAGGAAGTGCTCCCAGAAAACATGAAAAAGCCACAAGTAGTAGGGATCAACCGGCTCGCGATCCTATACTTGCGAAGGGTCAAAAATAGTCTGTGGACAATTTTGCTAACCAGCCGTGAGGTAGCACACACGCAAAAACAACCAAGGCAACACGCTGTCTTGGAAGTGGTCGAAGGTCGAAGGAGGTACGCATGATCTCCAATGGTCATTGGTCAAGAGGATGGATGGACGAAAGGATGTGGCCGAGCTAACCCCAGAAGACCCCATGTCAACTGAGTGCTGCCTACATAGCCCCTGTCGTAGGGGCCTCAGGCTGATGTAGTTCTCCCTAAAAGGGAGGAAGGGTCAGAGGGATTGATTGGTCTTGGTCAAAGTCGTCGGAGTTGGGCGTGATAAGAGTCAAAGAAGAGAAGGTTTGTCCATCATAGAGACGAACAAACGGGGGTGGTCGAGCTAACCTTAGAAGATGTGGTATCTGAGTGCTGCCTACATAGCCCTGGTCCTAGGGCCTCAGACCAATGTAGTTTGGGCTGCGAGGGTCAAAATGGTCGATGATGAGTTTGGTCATGTGAGGGTAAGATGATGCTATAGATGTCATAGGGGTCGAGAGGCTTTCATCTCTAGCAAGTTTCCATAGTCGTGATGGATGCATGCTAAAAATGAATGGAAGTCTATTTATGCTTCAGCAAGTATTGGTTTATGCTTAACATAAATTGGGTCTGGTCGGTAGTTTCCATGTGTATTGGTGTCCATAGAAACTATGTGAAATGGTCTAGGATGATGTCAGCTGAAAATGATGAAAATGGCTGGGTTTGAGATGAGTCGACAATTGATGTGATCAAAGTGTAGAGAAAAGATGAAAGGCAAATCACTCTTTCATTGACAAGGACCAGAAAGGAAGTATAGATAGGGGTTATTAGAACCAAAGCCCCGTTCATGCATTACGTCGTTGACCAGTGTTGTGTTAGAACGGTAATCGAATCACTTTGACATTAAAGTGAGCTCAAAGTCCCTTGAGTAGGTGATAGGAGGAGGAAAGAGGGTAACCCATTTTAAGAGCAGGAATAACCGTGCCCCTTTTTATAGGAGACCTTGAGACAGCTACAAGCCAAGTCCGTGACTCGTTTTTGTTTTTGTTTTTTTTTTTTTTTTGGTGCAGGCTGATCAATGCGGGAAGCCTACATAGAGATGTCTTTTGATGTATGGTCAGGTTGCAAAGCTGATCAATGCGGGAAGCTTCTAAGAAAAGTTATTGTTTGTAGCAAGATTTAGTCATACCCATCCTTCGAGGGAGTGGTCTATATTTTTGCTTAATAAAAAGGTTTGAATATTTGTCCTTCGAGGGATCAGTCTATTAGCTACAACAATGATAGCACAGCTGTCCTTCGAGGGATCAGTCTGTCTTTTTGATTTGATATGATTTAGTGACCTTGGATATGTTTTGACATCTTGATTTGTATTTTTTTGATTTTGAGTCATGGACAAGGCTGTAGAAGCCCAAGGACTCCCCTTTTATTAGGACAAAGCATCCATGCATCATAAAAGGGTTGTAGAGGACTTGTTAAAGGGGAATAGGGTTGAAAGGGATGAGGATTAAGAGGATGAGGATTGCTCAGGGGACGAGCTCAAGTTACGTGTCAAGTAGATGAGTACTCGACTAACAGAAGAATGGTCGAAGATGCAATGCATTAAGAGGCTCAGGTTCTGGCCGTCCGTCGAGGGAAGACAGACGATAAGTCCCTGATCCATACTTGTGCATGATGATAAAAGGTCCAAGCCAATTGGGGGCGAATTTGTCTCGTTTACTTCGCTCCATATTGGTCACGTGCTGATTCTCTTTGAGGACGAGGTCTCCGATGTTGAAATCTCATTCTCGCAGATTTTTGTCGTAGGCCCGCTTTATGCGACTTTGGTAGACATCGAGATGATTGAGGGCAGCAAGACGGCGCTCGTCGAGTAACTCAAGTTGAGCTAGGCGATCTTGACAAAATTTGTCGTTAGAGAGAATGTCATGCAGGGAGATGCAGAGAGACGGGATCTGTACTTTGAGAGGTAAGACAGCCTCTGTTCTGTACATGAGAGAGAAGGGAGTAGCACCCGTAGAGGTTCGGATGCTAGTGTGGTAGGCCCACAAAGCGAAGGGAATATGAATGTGCCAATCCCTTCCTGTATCATCGACCACCTTCATGAGAATTTTGGTGAGAATTTTGTTGGAAGCCTCGGCCTGCCCATTTGCTTGTGGGTAGTAAGGCGAAGAAAAGCTGAGTTTGATGCCAAATGAGTCGCATAGTTTTTGGACAGTCTTGTTTTTGAAGGACTTGCCGTTGTCGGTGATGATTTTGTGAGGGACACCGAAACAACAGATGATGTGGCTGCTGATGAAGTCGACAATTTTGTCAGCTTTTGTGGAGACAAGAGGAATGGCTTCCACCCACTTGGTGAAATACTCAGTGGCAGCGATGATGGACTGATGACAAAGAGACGAGTGAGGGTTGATCTCACCGATGAGATCCAAGCCCCACTGAGAGAAAGGCCAAAAACCCTGAGCGACTTGCAAGGCATGGCTGGGGAGATGAAGCAGGTTAGAGTGCTGCTGACACTTGATGCAATGCTGAACATAATCGCTACAGTCTTGATGAAGGGTGGGCTAATAATAACCCAGGCGAAGGATGCGCTTGGCAACCGAGTTTCCACTGAAGTGTCCACCACAAATCCCGTCGTGGACTTGCTTTATGGCATGAAAAGCTTCAGTGGAGGTTAGACAGTGAAGAAGGAGACCGTCGAAGCCTCACTTATAGAGAAGACCCCCTAGCATGGTATAGCGAGCTGTGCGCTTGATGAAAGCTCACCGCGCATTGCTAGAGAGGTTGGGAGGAGTGATAGAAAGAGACAAGTAGTCCACGAGTTGCTTATACCAGTCATCTCGTGGGCTAGAATTGATAGTGTTGATATGGTCGATGTGAGGAGAGATGTATGAAGGCAAAGGTATGCGATGCACTGTGACAAAAAGGTGAGATGATGATGATGAAGACGGGATATGCGAAGCAAGAGAAGCCATGGTGTCGGCAAACTTGTTCGTAGAGCGTGGAACAGTCTGCAAGAGGTAATGGTCGAAAGATGCCAAAAGAAGGTCAGCACGATTCTTATACCTCTATAAAACTTCGTTCTTATAGAGATATGAACCGTTAACTTGATTAACGATGAGCTGCGAGTCACCGAAGATGTTGATAGACTTGATGTGGAGGGAAAGGGCAGTCTGAAGTCCAAAAATTAAGGCCTCGTATTCAGCCATATTATTGGTACAATCAAAGTCAAGCTTGAAAGATAGAGGCATGGGCTCCCCTTCGAGTGGGATGAGGATGACCCCCGCACCCCCACCGAGTTGACATTTGGAGCCGTCAAAAAACATAGTCATTTGGTAGACGGTGTTATTGGTGGAAAGGGTAGCGATAGACTCGTCAGGGAACTCACAGTGGGAAGGTTGGTTGTCGGGAAGAGGGGCATCTGCCAGTTGGTCAGCGATGGTTTGCCCCTTGATAGATTTTTGCTGGATGAATTCGAAGTCAAACTCAGCAAGCAGCATGAGCCACCGAGCCATACGTTGATTTTGATATGGCTTGGAGTGCATGTACTTGAGAGGGTCGGTGTGAGTGACGACAAAGGTTTTGTGGTTGAGAAGATAGTGGTGGAGCTTGGTAGTGGAAAAGACTAATGCCAAATAGAGTTTCTCGGTATGAGTATACCGAGTTTCATAGTCGACCAGTGTTCGGCTGATGTAGTAAACCGCTTGCTCGCGATGATGCTCCTCTCAGTGCGTGATCATGGCACCTAACGAATGGTTGGTGGCAGAGATATAAAGGTAGAAGGGTTGGTCATCTTTAGGTGGAATGAGGACTGGTGGAGAGACCAGATAGCCTTTGAGGGCTTCAAAAGCCTCTTGATAGCCCTTATCCCATTTAAAGGAGATGTCCTTCTTAAGGAGGTGATGGAAAGGTTGGCAGCGGTCTGAAAGCTGCGAGATGAAACGACGAATGGACTGGAGCTTCCCTTGTAGACTGTGAAGCTGCTTGAGATTGGTCGGGGGTGGCATTTTGAGGATAGCACGGATCTTGGTGGGATCTATCTCGATACCACAGAAGGAAATGATGAAGTCGAGAAGTTTGCCTGAGAGGACCCCAAAGACACACTTCTTGGGGTTGAGGCAGACATTGTATTGCAAAAGGTGAGAGAAGATGATTGTGAGAATGGTCAAGTGGTCGCAGCGAAGTTTGGACTTGCCGAGAAGGTCATCCACATAGTCCTCCATGATTTTGTGGAGGAGATCATGGAAAATGTAGGTCATGGTGCGCTGATATGTGGCACCAGCATTTTTCAAGCCGAAAGGCATGACTCAATCGTAGAAAGTCCCCCATGGGGTGATAAAGGTAGTCTTGTGCTGATCTTCCGGTGCGATCAGGATTTGATTGTATCCTGAAAACCCATCCATGAGAGATAGCATCTCATGGCCGGCCGTGAGATCAACAAGCTGGTCAATGTTAGGAAGAGGGAAGTCATCTTTGGGACAGGCTAGGTTAAGGTCGCGGTAGTCCGTGCAGATCCGAATCCCCCCAGTTGCTTTAGTAACTGGGACGATGTTAGAGACACACTGTGGATAATCGATGGGTTGGATGAAGGAGACAGAAAGAAGGCATTGAAGCTCCTCTTTGACAAGGAGCGCAACGCGAGGATGCATCTTTCGAAGCTTCTGCCTAACAGGCTTAGCCTCTGGTTTGGTGACAATGTTATGGGTAGCAATGGTGGGGTCGATGCCAGGCATGTCACTGTAAGTCCAAGCAAAGGCCTTGCTATGGTTGGAAAGGAACTGGGCATAGTCAAGCTGCTCCTGAGCGTCCAAAGATTGGCCAATCTTTAAGATGTGAGGAACATCAGAAGAAGAAGGGAGGTTGATGTCAATGGTGGATTCATTTAACATAACTTGGGTCTCGAAAGGGAGGAAACGCTGGATGAAAGAGTCATCGGCACCCATGTAGGAAAGGATGGCATCATCGTCAACGCAGTGGACAGTGTGAATGGTTGCTGACTCATCCTCTACCATGCTAGGAAAGATGAGAGGGAGAGACCTGGACACCCCATTGAGCTGATAGGTCAGGGGTTCCAGGCGGATGGTGTTTATGGAAAAAAAAAAACTAGGAGGGATGGAAACCACCGACTCCGTAGGTGATGAAGGAGAAATGGGTGAGTTTGGAGGAGATTGGTCAATGGTTGGCTCGGGACAAAGGTCGAAAGGAGCCTGAGTGGGGTCATGATATCCTAGGCCATACCATTTCTTGGCATCATGATCATTGAGTGGCTCGATGGGCTGATGGGAGCCCTGCTCATAACGTCTGAAACCAAAACCCTTCCATGCACACCTGTGAAGGTAAGTGTGTGCAAAGGCGGGGTTGCCAAGAAATGAGAAGTCAGATGTGAAAGGTTGGGGCAAAGAGAGGGAATTGCCGTTGGTAGGAGCTTGATTAAGCCCCCCATAGACAAAGTTGGTTCAGAAGTGAGGAGGACCATAAGGTATGACCGTCCCAATCCGATGGTCGTAATTGGGACTGAGGTGAAGGCGTCCATACTCTTGCAGAGTTTGGAACATGTCGAGGGTCAACAAGTGATATTCCCCAAGTGATAGTCATTGGAAGATGTCTTCCATGGGGTCTTTGGTCGATGCTTGAAGAGGAGGGGTGAGGGCAACCGCCGATTGCGAATTGGTCGAAGCTTTCACAGATGGAGGCGGTGCCAGAGTTGACAGCTTGATGGGAATGAGGACATCGTTGGGACGGTAGGTGGTGTTGCAAGTTTTGAAGGGTGAAGGGTCAGCGGGGATGGTGTGGACTTGCCCGTCATGTTTGAACTTCACACAACGGTGCAGGGTGGAGGGTATATAGGCCATGGCACGGATCCAAGGTCGGCCCAGTAGAAGGTTGTATTAAAACTCTCCTTCAATGATATAGAAGAGCTCCGGGACTGTGCGTGGACCAATGCGAATGTGGAGGATGACTGTACCAATGGTCGTGGCGGTGGTGTCGTTGAAAGAGCGTAAGATCGCGTCAGTTTTGGAGACGCAGTTCTTGGGAAGAGCCAGCTGATCAAAGGCGTGGGTAGAGATTATGTTGATGCTAGCGCCACCATCGATCATAACACGTTTAATGCATGTCCGATCGACATAGGTAGTGATGAAGAGGGCGGCGTCCTGATCTTCCGTGTTATATGTGGGAATCTCAGAATCGTTGAATGTGATGGAGGCGACAGGAGATAAAGAATGGACGAGGGCAGCGAGTGGTTGGGGGTCCTCGGGTTGGACCTCCACTGCCTGCAAGGCTTGGATAAGGGCTTGACGGTGCTGAGGCGAGGTTTGGATAAGGTCATAAAGAGACATCTTCACAGGTGTCTGGTGAAGCTGCTTCAGCATGGAGTCGTGAATTGGTCCAGGAGAGGAAGATGAAGAAGGCTGGGACGCGCCAAGGATAGAAATTTTAGGCTTGGGCGCAAGGGGTGGCTTGACGAAGGGATAGGTCCAAGGAATGGCCGCTTTTTCTTTGGCCTTGTCCTTTTGTGACCTAGTGGTTATACGGATTGATTTTGAAAATGGGAGGCGAAGAAGGGGTCATGTCTTGCTGGTGAGATGTTGACGTGTTTGAAGAGGTTGGATGAGGAGGAGTCGGGGTCTGGTCAAGAGTGTCCTCAAGGAGAAGAGTGTCTTTCTCCATATGGCGGCGGATGACAGCCTTGAGGGCACAACAAGTCTCGGTGTCATGTCCTGGTGTACGATGATATAAGCAAATTTTCATGTCGTCGAACTAGGAGGGCTTGGACCCGAGAGGTTGGAAAGGCTTGATGGGCGGAAGGGTTATGTCGAAAGTCTGCAGAAGTCGGTGCAATATCAATGAGTACGAGCCCACTAAAGGGTCCATGCTAGTTGATATGCACGAGGTTGGTGACTTTTGCTTAGGCGAGGTTAGAAGAGGTTTCCGTACCACCTTATGGGTTGATGGTGCGGTGACAGATGGAGACGGCTCTTTCTTGGTGATTGATACCGCCTTTTTGGGAGAGGGACGACTGGAGGTAGGCAGAGGAAGCAAAGGAGGCAATGAGTTTTGTTTAAAGGTCGGAGTGGGAAGGATGCTAGCCAAGGTCAAAGGATGGGGGCCCAAAATGGAGGGCAATGGTGACGGGGAAGGAGACGTTCATTTCTGTGGTCTGGCAGTCTTCTTCGTCTTGGTTGGAAGACTACTACTGGTCGAGGTCTGGCCTAGGTCCACCTTCACTTGCGAGTGAGTGAGGGTGGAGATAGGATGAACGCCCAATGACTTGATGGGTTTAGACGAGATAGATGCAGGCTTTGGTTTTGATGGGTTTGGTTGAGGTTTGAGAGTCTGGTCTTTGTCAAGAGTCTGACGAGATTCTGCCTTAGGAGGATTAGCAGCATGTGATGAGAGGGCGCGGGTATGTTGAAGGGCTTTAAGACTCTCCCACAACACCTGAGGCGTCACTTTCCTCAGAGGGAGAAGTTCGATCTTCTCCACTAACTGGGAAAATGGCTGAGAGGAAGATGTTGATGGTTGCGAGGTTGAGGACGAGATGGGTGTAGTGGTCTTAGACGCATGGTGGTGAAGTCATGACAGATTTAGATGAAGACGAAGGGGAGACAGGTTCTTCCCTAGGTGGAGAAGAAACCGGGGAGCGAGGCTCCTCTAGCGGGTAAAGGGCAGGGATGGTGGTGCCCTCTACTTGCGGCTGAGGAGTAGGAAGGGTCGGGTCCTCCATAGGCCGTAGAAAGGAGGACGGTGAGACCGGTGGTGCTGGTAAGGCTGAGGCAGCCTCCAAGATGAGAGAAGTCGACGGAGAACTAGCCGGGGAGAGAGGCTCATCCACATGTGACGGACTGATGGATGGACTAACCTCTTGAGGTTGATTGGGGACGAAAGGAGAGACCGTATTGACTGTTCGAATATTGTGCTCATGATTGTCGTCAATTAAGGTCTAGACATTGTTCTGAGTTGGTGGATGATTGGGGAAAGGTTGTTTGAAGATGTCAATGGCCTGATTAGGAGGTGCATTTGGATTGTCTAAGATGAGATCCCCCTTTTCAAGCATGTCTTGTATTATGTTCTTAAAGGTCTTGTAGTTTTCCGTGTCATGGCCCTTAACACGGTGGAAGCTGCAGAAGTCTTGCTCCCTATACCACACGGGGATGGCACGCGAGGGATCGAATTGTGGAGGAGGTCAGGCTTGAGGGAGATTGAGGACTCCCTGTTTAACAAGCTTTTCCAGCACAGACGCATATGATTCTCTGAGAGGAGTATATCATCGTTGCACGTATCTTTGCTAGAATTGGCGAGTAGCGCTCTGAGATGTGGATGGCTCAGGCTGATTGGTCGAAGAAGATGAAGGTCTGACAACCACGGCATTAGCTGAAGCCTTGGATTTAGAATTGGATGATGATGGCTTAGCAGAAGAAGAGTCATTGGTCTTAGAGCTGGGATTCTTACTCCGCAACTTGAATTTATTCTCTTCGATGGCACGCAACTCAAGTTTGCGGGCCATCGTGAAGGCCTCATCAAAAGTGCAGAAGGTTTGAACCCTCAGGGTGGAAGAGATATGTCTGGCACAGGCTTGGGAAAAGAGTTCAATAAGCTCGGCCTGGGGTAAGGAAAAGGAGAGTTGGTTGATAAGGCCTCTCCATCGAGCAACGAAGTCAGCTATGGACTCGTCCTCGAATTGCCGAATAGAATAGAGGTCCGTGATTGAGACCTTCTTGGTTATGTTGATGGAAAAGTGATCGAGGAAGAGCTGAGCCAATTGTGTGAATGAGAAGAGAGAATGGCTAGGAAGGGAGCTATACCAGTCAAGTGCAGCGCCCGAGAGCGACATAGGAAACGTGCGTAAGAGTAACGCATCGTCATGGCCAATGAGGTAGCAGGCATGTCTGAATGCCCGCAAGTGTTGTTGTGGGTCTTCCTTGTTTTGAAAGTGAGAAAACTTTGGAAGCTCCCACTGGCTGGGATATGGTCTGATTGGGACAGAAGGATGAATGGGTTCGTTGCAGATCTGCTCGTATGAAAGAGTGTTGCACGAGCCAGAAACAGAGGTCTCAAGACTGGTCATCTTGTCCATCAGCATTTTGATGATGTCTACCAACAGATTGACAGGTTGCGCGCCCCCTAAGTTGTAAGGTGCTTGGAAGAGGCTAGAGGAGGCATGCGACATAGTCGGTTGTACAATGTACGGATGACTAATCGTAGGGGCAGAGGTGGAGGCTAAAGGTGGTTGGGTAGAAGACATAGCTGGGCCCATTGTTGCCATGAGAGGTTAGACTGTGGTAACGGGGGCCAAGGGGTAAGAAGCCACCCTGGTGTTGATAGGGGCCAGGGTAGGCAGAATAGAGATGACAAGGTTTTGAAAAGGAGTGGATAGCGGTTGAGCGGGTTGAGGTTGACAGGGGGCCGAAACCCTGGTGGAAGTGGGCCCAATGATAGAGGGAGAGGCCACACCTGGAGGATTGGTCAAAGTTTGGTCAGTGGTCAAAGCGATGGCTTGAGTGTCCAAAGGTTGAACTACGGATGCTGTCGATACAGCCGTAGTCGCGACAAGGGAGGTTGGCATTCCATAGATTGGATTGCCCAAGGAGTCTCGCATTCGGCTATGCACGAGATAGTGTTACAAGGCCTTGACGTTGAGGTCCAAGAATCGCTCGAAGTCTTGGTCCCCTTCTTGGACAATGGGAGTCTGCGGCGGGGTTGGACGGGTAGGAGTTCTTTCAGTCTCCGAGTTGAACTCCATTGAAGGCTTGGTCACGGACGGGGTGGACAGAAGTGGTTGACGGCTAGCGTGGTCGACAAGAGCCTTGGCTTGGCTACGAGTCAAAACCATGCAAGGCAAAGAAGGTTTAGGTTTCAGGAACTGTGTTGCTCAGTTTTAGAAAACCAGGATGGAGTCTTTGACAGAGAAGGGACAGGTTTCAGGCTGCTGGTTTTGAAAAAAAAGGACAGTGACAGAGACCGACGTCGGTTTAAAAACTGATGTCGGTAAGAAATGTGGCCAACGTCGGTCAGATAACCGATGCTGGTAAGATAGAGGAAGCTGACGTCGGTAGTAGAACCGATGCCGGTGACAGGGGAAAGCCGACGTCGGTGGCAGAACCGATGTCGGTGACTGTGTTTTCCAGAAAACCAAAAGGTTTTAAGATTCTTGGAAAAACAAAGAAGAAAGCATCCTCACTCACTCAAACAAACAGATGAGAAGAGGAAAATAGAGAGAGATAGACAAGCCTAAGCGATAAATCCTAGGAATTAACCTTAGAAATTGTGGCTTATGCCTTAGATGAATGTTTGGGGAGATTGGCTGAAAAATGGGTCCTAGAAGAAGGCGGTCTAAAAATGGTTTCAGGTGTTGTTTTAGGTGCTCAAAGATCTATGTTAGGGTCTGGTACGTGGCCTGGTGCTAAGGAGCAAGCTCCCCTCACTTCACGATTCCAGTGGTTAGCTGGTCTCGCTTAGCCAAGATATACCTCACCTAGAGTTTATCCTCCGCCAGAGAACGGAGTGGGCTTCCCCCTTGGTGATGAAATCCAAGTGGGGTTACCGGGACGGGTAAGGTATCCGCTGGGGGATGAAATCCCAGTCGGGCCTTGTCTCAGGTAAGTTTTATGTTCGTTTTAGTGCATGTGGTTCGGTAGTGTAACATCAAGTGTCTACGATTTATTCAATATGCGTCTAAGTTACTAGATGTGGACTAATGCAAGCACAAGCAAAAATGAAAGTGCAATACGTTTTAATGCCCAAGTCGAAATGTGATGTTTGTTATGAAGACAAGTTTGAGAAAGGGTTGAGAGTATGATGTTTAGACTAGTCTAGAAATGCAAGGAAGAAAGATTCATTTTAGTCCTGCTTATAGTGTCATTGAGAAGAAAAGGAGGAGAAAAGGTAAAAACCTAATGCTCCTAAATGAATGAAGAAGAAAAAGGAACCCAGGAGGAACCTAGCGTCCCACCGGGCGTGCCAGAGATGTTTCTATCGCTAATTCACTTTTCAGATCATAAAGAGAGAAGAAACTAAAAGAATAATGGACAAGGCTTGTGAAGTACCTGGATAAAGATCGCGCACCATAATCCAGATGCTTGTGAGCACTCCTCTTTGGCTGTGGAGGAATGACACCTGCAAAGAAAAAGAACTTGGACAAGAAAATCTTAGATGGATAGGCGGTGGGTTGCCAAGCAAAAGCTTGTTCCCGAAAGTGTGAAAACTTCCTCAAGGGAGGTCAACCCACTGATAACAGACAGATAAAAGACCAAGGAAATACAGAATGCCAGAATATAGAAGTGACAAAGAAATTAGAAAGGAAAGAAAAGACAAAATGATTACCTGAAGGAGTTGTAGGGCTGATGACAGTCGCCGAGATCGGAAATGTCACCGGCGTCAGTTAGCTAATCTGCTGACATCGGTTATCCTGCCGACGTCGGTTGGGGAAGTGATCGGCGTCGGTCGGGGTTGTGGCCTGTAGTCAGGTCTGGGTTGGTTTCTGGACTGTGGACGGGTCTGGTTTGTGAACGGGGTCGAGACAGAGTTCAGGGACAAATTTGGATGGACTGGGGAGTGGTCTAGTTCTGATTGGGTGCCTTGTGCAAGGTCTTTGTTGACAGGGGGATGAGGAAGTTGTCTGGGATTGGATTATAAGAGGGACAGGAAAGAGGAAGATACACAGAGGACAGGACCTGAGAAGGCTTTGCAGCCTCTCAGGGGGAAGAACAGAGGGAGTAGAAGACAGTAGATAGGATAGATAACTGAAAACTAAAGAAATGAAATAAAATGAAACACCAGACTGTGCTTACCTTTGGCTTGCTGACTGAAGAACGGAGGAGCTATTGTTGGAGCCACGGAAGACTTGTCAAGAAGAAATCCCTGATCTAGAGCCTTTGCACCTGTTGCTACTGTTGCACGAGGTCCAGACGGAGGAGAGACAAATGCCAAAGCGCCAAGAGGATTCTATTTGCGAGCTCAAGGGTCCAGGGGCTGCAACGGATGCAGAAAGGGGTAATGAAGGCTGCTGACGCCGGCAGTTTTGCCGACATCGGCCGAAGGGTCGCCGATGTCGGTAGTGGCAGAATGGGGACAGAGGCTAAAAATAGCCTCTGCCCATTCTTGCACGCCGCCGGGCGAGGGGTTATGGGAAGAACGGTCACGAGGATGCCTAAATGGGCGTGGGGGGAAGATAATGAAGAGATTTGGCCTAATAAATGCTAGGGGGAAGGTGGAGGGATTCAAGGGAGGATCCAAGGTGGCAAGGGTAGGGTGGAAAGGGGGCCACTTGATTAAAATATTTAGGTTATTTTAATCAAATGGAGGCCAAGGGTTAGGATAGGGGTTTGAGGTGGACAAGGGGGAGAACCAAGGTGCAGACACGTTTGCGGTGTCTACAGGGTTACTTGGTTTTAGATAGAATTTACCAATGAAATTAGAAGATTTTTTTGAGAAATTTTGTTAGTAATAAGATTCATCCAATTGGTTATACATACATACATATATGTGTATGTATATATCTATGTGTATGTATGGATATGCAACACACACACACACACACACACACACACACACACACACACACACACATGTGTGTGTGTGTGTGTGATGGATATTAAGGGTTTTGACCATATGCTTTTAAGTTTTGTAAAGGTCGTATAAGAAAAATGAATGATCCTTGAATTTTTTCAAAGAGGATATTTTTTAGTGGAGTTGGTCAATTAAATAATAATAAGTTTTATTTGTGTCCATTCTAAGTTCAAAATTTGTGAATAAATCCTTAAGGTAATGTTCTTTAATCAACTCCTTCATATTATAAAGAAAGGATTTAATTTCATTGCTCAATAAAAGTAATATTCATTTACAAATTAATGGAGTACTACTCTACCCTTGATTCAAACAAACATGGGAATGTTTTTTAAACCCACTATTGAAACATGTGTGGTACAAGTGTAAATTGTGTAGGAACTCTTGTTAAAAAAAGTGGGTCATTTTGGGTTCATTTTAGGTGACAATGGTATGAATTTAAAATCAATCAATATAAATATTCTTCTTCCTTTAATATACCTAATGGTCTTTAGAATAATAAGAAAAAATAAATTTAAAGTGAAATATTATCCACATGCATAAGATCAACATGAAATGTTATGACTTGAAAATTCCTCCTTGTTCTCCATTTATGTAAAACCTCCATTAATGATGATTCTCTATAATTTTATGTAATCTTCCATAATTTGATTTCTTGTAAGAATGCATTTAGTTAGGGAAGATTTCATGTAATTATGAATAATAACTCTTAAGGATGAATTTAATAGGGGGAGGGGGTGGGGAAGGAGGGATGTTTAAATAAAACCCTATATACATATGTATCAACATGGTTCATATATAAAATTGACAAAAAAATTGTATATTCATGTATTATATGGACTAAATTTGATGGTTGGCCCTACCTACATTTAAAAACAATAAAAACATATATTTATGAATGTATGAATATAATAGGGCACAAATGCAATGGTAATAGTGAAAAAACATATAAGAATATTGTGAACATCCTATATTCCCAACATTGTTCTTTATATACACTCATGGTTTTTTTAATCTTAGTAGTTGCTAAGATCCTAACAATGTTCTTTAGATATAATGGATTGTATCTTTATAAAAGATAGTTATATTATTCATAAATATTTCTTTGAGGGTGAACATATTTTTTTATAATTTATAATTTATATCATTGATGTTGTTAATTTTAAAGATGTAATTGATGTCATTATCTTGGAGGAGAACTAATTTGCATCATAAATAAACCATTTTTAATGTTTTGGAAATGAAAATTTTAGGAATTTACATCATTTTTATCAAATAAACTAAGTAGTTTTAGTCATGTTACTTTTTCACCACCTTTGTGTAATCTTAGCCCTACTTTTGAATGGCATTTGTGCCACCCATAAACAATGCAAATATGGTGAAAATATAATTCAAAATTATTAAAAATATATAAAATATAATTATAAATTATTTTTCTATAATTACAATTAATTGTATTATATTTTCTATTTAATTATTTATAAATATATTAAAAATAATTAATGTGTTTTTAAACTAAATTAGATTATAATAATTCTGTGTATTATCCTATTTAATAATATATATTATGTTATTATATATTTAATATTTTAGGTTTTGGATATATATAGATTATAAAATTAATGTAAAATAAAAATATCTAAATGTTATGATTGAATAATAAAAGAATACAAGATTTAAATTTAATTTTTTTAATAAAATATTATATAATATGATAATTATGCGGGAGTAATAAAATATCCCTTCCAAATAAATAAATAAATAAATAAATATAGAGCTACATCATAAATGCCATCATCATCATCCTTGTCCTCATTGTCTTCATCCTCTATCTCTTCATACCAAGATTATTGTTTTTCAAATTAGGGTTATCATTAATAATGGATGGTATTTAGAATTGTAGATGCATAATTATAAAATTATATAAGTTTTTAAATTGATAATTTACATAAATCATAACTAATTAAATAATACATCTTACTGACACAACTTTATTACCATGGTCCCATTTGTTGAAGGTAGATATGCCACATCCCATGGTTTGTAATGCTAGGTGTACCTCCAACAAAAATAGTTATATGACAAAATTAGGTGCATTAATAATTTATATACATATAAATATTTTTGGTTTCCCCACAATTTTTCACTCTTGCTTCTTAGCCATGTAGTTGGTTATATATATATATATATATATATATATATATATATATATATATATATATATAAAACCAACTACATGGTTAAGATGCAAGAGTGAAAAATTGGATTCAAGTGACTATATATATATAAACTATTTAATTAACAAAATAAAATAGAAATTTTATTTTTTGCATCTCACTAATTTGGTTATCTTACAATCCTTTTCATTGTCATCTATTAGACATTTTATTACAAATTATTCCAAGTGTCTCTACCTATTTTGGTAGGTCAAAGATTTTTCCTCTCTATATTTGTGTTTCCATAGTATTGAACATAAAAATTATAGATATGAAAATTTACCAAAAGAGTATGAAATTTATATAAAAATGGATTTATGAAACATAATTACCCTCATATGCCTCTTTATTCTCCAAAACCCCTTTGATCCATATTGTTCAATTAAACTATCCATTCAATGAGCACTATTAAAGTCATTATAAATTACAATGACCAACTTTATGTGTTTTTGAGTCAGTATGTTATACTAGTCTACATGGAAATATGACTTAATAAATGGGTCTTGGTCAACTACTATTTTCTTGAAATACCTAAGAGCCAAAAAATTTAGGTTAAATATACCTACTTTAATCAATAATTATAAATAAATAAATAAATTTGAAATGAAAGAAAATAATAAAAAGATAAATTGAAATAAAAAAATTAAAATACTCAAATAAAACATATTAAATACTTAATTTTCCTAAGCATCCATTAATATTTTCATGTTTTGTTTACATGCGTTCCATTCTAAGAGAAACTCACACTTGGTGTTTAAAAGCCTTTCAAGTAAGATGAGAGGTTCTATCATCATTTGAAGATAATGGGATTGGCCATATGTTGTCACCCTCCCCCATTAATCCTATAGGGAGTATGTCATTGAGGATACATGGGATGAATGCTTACCATTTTGGTCCTAAATTTATTTTATTACAAGTATAATGAGAGGGTCTTTTTCCATATGTGGATATATACTAAAATAATAGGGAGTTATAACTAAATTAGTTAAAATCAATTTTTTTTTTAAATAGTAATTTATACCTTTATGGCAAGTCCCTAACATCCTCATCCTCTTGTAAGTCAATATGAGAAACATACCTAGCATAATCAAGATGTATTAGTATTTTTCAATGACAATAAATATTTTTCAATTTAAAAATAAATTGTTTATTTAAACGTCCATGAAAAACCTTTAGAATTAGATGAAGGATGTCTACTTCTCCCACCTCCTTCTTCCTCCAATTGATCCATATGGGAAGTAGACTTGTCATAATCACATTTTATTATAATTTTTCAATGAAAATAAATAAATTTTAATTAAAAATAAACTATAAATTTATACTTTTGTGTTAGGTACATAGAGGTTAAGGGATGTACGCTCATAGGAATGTGAAACTCTTTATCATCTATATCATATAGGTCCCTATAACTAATAGACCTATTATTGTCAAGTTTTATAATTATAATTTTTCAATGGGAACACATATTTTTACTTTCAAAATAAATGTTTCTATACGATTTTCACTTTCTACATTCAAAGAGAGAATAAGAAACTAAGAGATATGGTCTAAGGCTTGTATGTACCTGGATGAAGTCGTGCGCACCGTTATCCAGACGTTGTGAGAACTCCTCTTTGGTTATGGAGGATGACACCTGCAAAAGAAAGAGACTTGAATAAGAAAAGGTGTTAGATGAGGAGATGGTAGGTTGCCAAGCAAAAGCTTGATCCCGAAAGTACAAAGACTTCCTTAAGGGATGTCAACCCATTGATTGATAAAAATAATGTCTGATAAAAGGCAGAATGATAAAATACTAAAATGATTAAAGACTAAAAAGGAAATGGAAGCAAATGCTTACCTGAATGTTGTTTTCAGCCTAGTCATAGTCACCAGCGTCAGTGGTCCTACCAGCGTCGGTTGGTCAAGGTCTGCCAACGTCAGTTGTTCTGCCGATGTCGGTGGGGGTAGTGGTCTCTGTGGCTAGCGTCAGTCGGGGAAGTAGTCTGTGGATGAGGTCTGGATGAGTTTATGGACTATGGATGGGTCTGAGAAGGAGTTTGGGCCTTTTTAATGGTCTGTGTAAGGGTCTGAGAGTTTGGTTGGAGTTGCAGGGGAGTCAAATGGACAGAGTGTATGTTCTGAAAAGGAAGATGGAGGTGATAAGGATATGGGAAGGCCTCTCAGGATTTCTGAGAGGGAGTCAAGTCTGGTCTGGATAACAGATAGATTAAAGAGAGAATATTGAAATGAAAATAGTAGCAAATACTTACCTCATACCTGATGGAGAAGGAATGTTTGAAAACTGGTTGTACCTATTGTTGATGTAGAAGAATGATGCAGAGTCCTTGATATTGTTGTAGCTGGTGTAGAAGCCCTGTGAGAGAGAGAGTGAGAGGTCTAGTGGATTGAAGACTGGAAGATTGGTTGATTGTTGAAGGTCGAAAGGTGAATTAAAAAGATTGAGAAAAGGTGGATGCAAAGATTGGAAAATGGGATCTGCACTCTGGAGGTGGAATGCAATTATGAAGGAAACTAATGCCGGAAATATTGCCGACATCGATCGACAGTTAACCGACGTCGGCTGCTGGAAGGCAGGTAAAAAGGCTAAAAATAGCCTTTCATCTATTTTCCCAACTATCGGGTCAGCGAGTCCAAGGAAGAAATAGTCAAAGGTGGCTAAATGGATGTGAGAGGATGAAATGGGGGTCTAAAGATTAATATTGGCCATGTGGGGAATGAAGGGAATCCAAAGAAGGGTATCCAAGGGTGGTGAGGTGGTAAGGAGAGGGAATTATTAATTTAAAATAAGATAATTATTTAAAATTAATAAGACATGGGTTAGGAGTGTCGAAATGGATGAAGGGGACCAAGGGGGGAGAGGATGAGGAGGATGACCAAGGGAGTAAACACAATTTTGGTGTCTACATTTGCCCCTTTTTGTCTTGTTGGTTATTCTGGATGAACTGCAAGACAAAAATAGGAGTTGATTGCCCCAGGTGTGGGATGAATTTGATTTCATCTTGTTGGTTGTTTAAGTGAACTACAAGACAAAAATAAGAAGAGGTTGGTTGCCCCGATGTGGGATGAGGTATTCCCCCTCAAAGTGGGAGTCGAGGGAAGGGAACCTGGAATCAGGTGCTGATTTGACAAAGAGTGGATGAAAATGGTGAAGTTGGAGTGAGAATGCTGCAATAGTCGTGATTGCACGTATACCACTTCACAGGATGGTCAGGTCAAATTGTCATAGTTTAAGGGTCAAGGAGTGCAAAAATTGAAATAATCAGGCCCCAACATTAGTCGTAGTTGATCAGGTTATTCAATCTAAGCTAAAGCTCTAATGGTTATCGTGTTCCAGGTATCCCAAGCTCAGGAAGTGCTCCTGGAAACATGAAAATGTCACAAGTAGTGCGGATCAACTTGCTTGCAATCCTATACTTGTGAGGGTCAAAATGTGGTCTGTGGTTAATTTTGCTAACCATTCGTAAGGTAACATACATGCAAAAACAACCAAGGCAACGTTGTCTTGGAAGTGGTCAGGGTCTGCGGAGATAGTCGTGATCTCTAAGGTCGTTGGTTGAGGTGGATGGACGGATGAAAGAATGTGGCCGAGCTAACCTTAGAAGACATCGTGTGATCTGAGTGCTGCCTACATAGCCCTTGTGTGAAGGGCCTCAAGCCAATGTAGTTCTCCCTAAAAGGGAGGAAGAGTCGAAGAGATTGATTGGTCTTAGTTGATGTCAAGGTCATGGTCAAAGGAAAGAAGGTTTGTCCATCAGAGAGATGAACAAATAGAGGTGGTCGAGCTAACCCCAGAAGACATCGTGTCATCTGAGTGCTGCCTACATAGCCCCGGTCTTAGGGCCTCAGACCAATGTAGTTCAGACTAGTTGACAAGTTGGTCGATAGGTTGGTTTGGTCATGTGTCAGAATGATGAGGATAAGGTGATGTTATAGCCTTTCCCAAATGGTGTATTCTGTAACATTGGTTGAGGGGTCTTTCATCCCTAGCAATTTTCCATATTCGTGATGGATGTATGTTAAAAATGAATTGAGGTCTATTTATGCTTCAGCAAGTAATGGTTTATGCTTAACATAAATTATGTTTGGTTGATAGTTTCCATGTGTAGTGGTGTCCATAGAAACTATGTGAAATGGACTAGGATGATGTGTGATGTCATGATGTCATGTTGTCATGTTGTTGGTCTGAAAATGCTTGGGTTGGCTTGGTTTGAATTGGTTGTGACCAAGATGTGAAAAATAAGTGAAAGGTGTATTGCTCTTTCATTGACACAGACCAGATAAATAGCATAGATAGGGGTTGTTAGAACAAAAGCCCCGTTCATCCATTACCTCGTTGACCAGTGGTTGTGCTAGAGAAGTAATCGAATCACTTGACATTAAGTGAGCTTGAAGTCCCTTGAGTATGCTAGGGTGATAAGTTGGATATGTGATATGAGAGGATGGGGTAACCCTTTTGTGACAGGAAGAACCTTGCCCCTTTTATAGGTGACCCGAGAACGACTATAGGCATGTCCATGGCTTGATAGCTTGTCAGTCATTTTATTTATTTATTTATTATTTTTTGGTGGAGACTGATCGATGCAAGAAGTCTGTGTTGGGATGTTGTTTTACTTGTGGTCATATATGTGAAGCTGATCAATGCGGGAAGCTTCAGAAAGAGTGTTGTCTGTAGCAAGATTTAGTCATAGCCATCCTTCAAGGGAGTGGTCTATATTTTGTTTTATATATTTTTTGATATGACTTTGGCCTATCTGTCCTTCAAGGGAGCAGTCTAGTAATATAGCAATTATGTAGTTGTCCTTCGAGGGAGCAGTCTACATTTAGAGTTTTATGACCTTTGATATGATAGGTATCCCATTTTTGATATGTTTTATTGACTGAAGTTTTTAGCCATGGACAAGCCTCTAGAGGTTTAAGGGTTCCCTTTTATTAGAACAAAGCATTCATGCTTGACAAAAAGGGTTGACTAGTGTTGGGAAACAAGGTTGAAAGGAATATGAATGACAATGATAGGGGGTTTCTCAAGGGATGAGCTCAAGTAAAACATCAAGTGATCGAGTACTCGACTAACAGTAGAATGGTCGAAGATGCAAGGCATAAAAAGGGGCTCAGGTTCTGATAAGCCCCTGGGCCATGCTTGTGCATTATGATAAGGTTTGAGTCAATTAGGAGCAGACTTGCCCCATTTACCTCTTCAAGATTGGTCATGTATTGATGTTGGATGTGAATTTGGTTGATATGGTCGCTGATTGGTCGAGACTGGTTGAATGTTTTGATAAAAAGGTTGGTTGAATGTTTAGTCGAGGTCATGATTGATGATTGGTTAGTGTCTGGTCGATGGTCTGGTCAATGTCATGGTCAATGTCTAGTCATGGTCAATGTTTGGGTGAATGTCTGGTCAATGTCTTGGTCAAGATTTGGTTGAGGTCTTGGTCAATGTCATGATCGAGGTCTGGTTGAGGTCTGGATTGATGATTGGTCAAAATTGGTTGAGACTAGTTGATGCGTGGTCGAGGTCATGATTAAAAGGTTGGTTTAATGGTTGGTCAAGATTTGGTCGAGATTGGTATTTGGTCAATGATTGGATGAACAATTGATCAAGGTCAGGGTTAATGTTTGGTCGAAGTCAGGTCGATGCTTGGTTGAGGCCTAGTTGAGGTTTAGGATTAAAAGAGTGATTGATACTTGGTCGAGACTGGGATGAAGGGTTGGTCAAGGCTTAGATGAGCGTTGAATTCTCCCAGTGGCTAGGAAGAATGTTTGATAGATTGGTCAAGGTTGGTTGAGGCTTGGTGGTCAGATTGACTGTGTTGATGTCGAATAAGGGGGTTAAAGGCGGCAAAGGGACCATAGTCTGGCGTGGAGATCCCGATTTAGGTGATGAGGTTTGAGAAGTATGTGTCAGTGTTGATGATTTGTCTAAGGGGAGGTCAAGAGGATCCTTGATGAGAAGGCTTTCCTTTTTTTGGTGTTGTCGAATGATAGCTTTAAGAGCGCAACAATGCTTAGTGTCATGTCTTAGAGTGTGATGATAGTGGCAAAATTTAGAGTTGTCGAACCAAGATGGTCTTGATCTGAGAGTTGATGAGTGGGGTAGTGTTGAAGGTTTTTAGATAGTGTGGTCAAGAAGAAGGGTGTCTCTCTCCAAGCATTGGTGAATGACAACCTTGAGGGCACAACAATGCTCAGTGTCATGCTCAGGCGTGCGATGATATGCACAAATTTGAGTGTCGTCGAACCAGGGTGGTTTTGGTCTGAGAGATTGATATGGTTTAAGAGGTGGGAGATTGACATGAGAAGACTACAACAATTGCCATAACAGCAAGGCATAAGAACCTGCTAATGGGTCTATGTGTCTTGTTACAGTGGGGGTTGATGATGTTGGTTTAGGAGGCATTGATCGATGGATTGGAGGAGATATATGTCTGATGGTTTGATAGAGTAATGGAGGTGACTTGCCTCTATGAGGTATGGGAATAGGGAGCACTCTTATTAGGGTGGACGGATGTGGGCCCAAGATTGAGGGTAATGATGAAGGTGGGGGAGGAATTCTCTAGTGTGGTCTAGTGGCCTTCTTTGGTGTGGGTTGAGGGCCACCATTGTGCGAGGCAAGGTTAGATATGGGTTTAGGTTCAGGTGTAAACGGAGGTGAGTGAGATGTAGGGATCTCAGGCAAAAGGCAAGAGGAGATCATGACTGGGTCTTCCTCGATCAAAATGGGTGAAGAGACTGGTTCTTCTCTTGGTGGAGAAGAAATAGAAGAGTGTGGCTCCTCAAGTGGATAGATGGTGGGGATGATGGTGCCTTCTATTTTTGGTTGAGGAGCTGGCAAGGTATGGTCCTCCATTGGTAGGAGGAAGGATAAAGGTGGGCTTAATGGCGTTGGTATGGTCAAGGCATCCTCCAATATAAGAGAGGTCAATGGAGGACTAATAGGAGAAGAGGATTCTTCTACCTATGGAAGAGAAATAGGGGAAGGAGGGTCTTCCACTTGTGAAGGAGGTTGGTCAGGGACAAGAGGCGAGACCATGTTGATCGTGTGTATGTCATGCTCATGGGAGCTACCAGCCATGGTTTGGACATGTTTTGGGTAGGCAAATGATTAAGAAAGGGTTGTTTGAATATATCAATGTGTTGGTTGGGTGGGGCATTTAGGTTATCCAAAACAAGATCCCCCTTGTCGATCATGTCTTGGATGATGTTTTTGAAGGTTCGGCAATTGTTGATGTCATGGCTGTGGATGCGATGATAGTGATAGAAGTCAGCCCCCTTATACCATGTAGGGAGGGATTTTGAAAGGTTAAATTAAGGTGGTCAGATTAGAGGGAGATTGAGGACCCCCTGTTTGACAAGTTTTTCCAAAATGGAAGCGTATGATTCTCCAAGTGGAGTGTATAAACGCTGGATGTACCATTGTTGGAATTGTTTGGTGATGCTTGGAGATGTTGAAGATTGAGAGTGATTAGTTGTTGTTAAAGATGGTGATCTAATGACCACAGTCTTGGCCACTCCTTTGGACTTGGATTTGGTAGTAGAAGAAGGTCTGGAAGAAGAAGGGTCATTGGTTCTTGCGTTAGTATTACACAATTTGACCTTGTCCTCTTCAATGGCACAGAGTTCAAGCTTTCAGGCCATGGTGAAAGCTTTGTCGAAAGTGCAAAATGTTTGGACCTACAAGGTAGAAGAGATGTGCCTATCACATGCTCGAGAAAAGAGCTCGATGAGCTCAGGTTGAGGCAAGGAGAAGGAGAGCTGGTTAATCAAGCCTCTCCAACGAGCGACAAAATTGACTATTGATTCATCATCAAATTTCCTGATAGAGTAGAGGTCTGTGATCCAGACTTGTTTGGTGATATTGATAGAAAAATGGTCAAAAAATAATTGGGCGAGTTGAGTGAATGAAAAGATAGAATGCCTGGTAAGAGAGCTATACCAGTCAAGGGCAGGGCCAAAAAGTGACATAGGGAACATGCGTAACAACAATGCATCATCATGCACTATGAGATAAAAAGCATGTCTAAATGCTCGTAGATGTTGTTGTGGGTCTTCCTTACTCTAGAAGTGAGTAAATTTAGGAAGCTCCCACTGGTTGGGGTATGGTCGGATCGAGACGGAGGGATGGATGGGTTCATTGCAAATTTGCTCATATGAGAGGGCATTGTGTGAACTAAAAATAGAGGTCTCGAGACTAGACATTTTATCCATTAGCATTTTGATGAGATCAGCTGACAGATTGGTGGATGGGGCACCCCCTAGGTTGTAGGGTGCTTGAAAAGTGATAGAAGGGGCATATGACATAGTCAGTTGTGCTTGTAGGGGCGCAACATATTGATAACTAGTCATTGGGAGAGAAGTGGAGGCCAAGGGTGGTTGCGTCATGAAGGTAGAAGACATAAGTTGACTAGATACTGCCAAAGGTGGTTGCATGGTAGCATTGGCAAAAGGGGAGGTAGACACTCTTGTATTTATGGGTGCAAGAGTGTGTGGGGTCGAGACAATCAAGTTCTGGTATGATGTAGAACTTGGTTGAATTGCGTGTGGTTGAGGGGGTAATGGAACCCCGATGGAGGTCGGTCTAAAAATAGATGGGGAGGCCAAACTTTGTGTATTGGCCATGGTCAAGTTAATGGTTGAGGCAATAGTTTGAGTCATAAAAGGCTGGGTAGCGAATGGTGTTGATGTCGTCACCACTTCACCTGAAAGGTCTCATATTGGGTTTCTTGCGAGATAGTTTTGGAGGGCTTTGACATTGAGGTCCAAGAATCTTCCAAAATCTTGGTCCCCTTCAGGGATAATGGGGGTCTGAGTCGGGGTCGGTCGAGTTGGAGTTCGTTCGGTCTCTAAGTGGAACTCCATTATAGGACTGGTTATGGACAGGGAAGGTGGAAGCGGTTGATGCCTCGCTTGGTCAACAAAAGTTGTGGTTTGACTGTGTGTCAAAACCATTCAAGGCAAGAGGGGTCAGGTTTTAGAAACTATGTTTTTTCAGTTACAGAAACTCAGAATGTGATTTTGGCAAAAAAAGGGGTTGGGTTTTAGGTTGCTATTTTGAAAAAAAAGGATTGTGACAGTGACCGACGTCAATTGAAAAACCGATGTCGGTGAGGAAAGATGGCCGACATCGGTCAGATAACTGATGCCAGCGAGGGAAGGTTGCCGACGTCAGTGGTAAAATCAATGCCGGTGACTGTGTTTTCTAGAAACTTAGAAAATTTGAAGATTCTTGGAAAAAAGGAAGAAAGCATCCTCACTAGCTCAAACAAGTAGATAAGAATAGAAAAGATGAAGAACACAAGCAAATCCTAAGTGTTAAATCCTAAGAATCAACTTTTAGAATCTTTTTGGCTTATGCCTTAAAGTGATGTTTGGGAGGTTGGCTGTTAGAATGGGTCCTAAAAGAGGTAGTCTATGGATGGTTTCAGGTTTGTTTAGGCACTCAAGAGTTTGGGTTAGGTTCCGTACATGGCCTGGTGCTAAGGAGCAAGCTCCCCTCACTTCACGAGCCCAGTGATAAGCTGGTCTCGCTTAGCCAAAATATACTTTCCCTAGAGATTATCCTCTGCCAAAGAACAGATTGGGCTTTCCCCTTGGTGGTGAAATCCAAGTGGGATTGCTGGGACGGGTAAGGGATATGTTGGGTGATGAAATCCCAGTCAGGCCTTATCTCAGGTAAGTTTTGATGTTTGATTTGTGCAAGTGATTTGGTTGTGTAACATAAAGTGGACTATGATTAATTCATGATGTGGTTGTTAATTACTAGATGTGGACTAAGAAATGCAAGCAAGCAGAAATGGAATACAATGTGTTTTAAGCCCAAGTCGAAATGTGAGTTTGAATGAAAACAAGTTGAGAAAGGGTTGAAGAGTATGACTTTTGACTAGTCTATGATGCAAGAAAGAAGAGTTCTTTTTAATCCTACTTATGATGTCTTTTGGAAGATAGAAGAAAGAGATGAAAAGGAGAAACCTAATACACCTATATGAAAATAAAGAAAAGAAACCCAAGGAAGATCCTAGGGTCCCACGGGGTGTGCCAGAATGTTTCTATATGATTTTCACTTTCTACATTCAAAGAGAGAATAAGAAACTAAGAGATATGGTCTAAGGCTTGTATGTACCTAGATGAAGTCATGCACACCATTATCTAAATGTTGTGAGAACTCCTCTTTGGTTGTGGAGGATGACACCTGCAGAAGAAAGAGACTTGAACAAGAAAAGGCATTAGATGAGGAGATGGTGGGTTGAAAAGCAAAAGCTTGATCCCGGAAGTACAAAGACTTCCTTAAGGGATGTTAACCCACTGATTGATAAAAATAATGTCTGATAAAAGGCATAATGATAAAATACTAAAATGATTAAAGACTAAAAAATAAATGGAAGCAAATGCTTACCTGAATGTTGATGTCAGCCTGGTCACAGTCGCTGGTGTCGGTAGTCCTATCGGCATCGGTTGGTCAAGGTCTACCGACATCGGTTGTTCTGCAGATGTCGGTGGGGGTATTGGTCTCTGCAGCTGGCATCGGTCGGGAAAGTAGTCTGTGGATGAGGTCTGGATGAGTTTATGGTCTATGGACGGGTCTGAGAAGGAGTTTGGGCCTTGTTAATGGTCTGTGCAAGGGTCTGAGAGTCTGGTTGGAGTTGTAAGGGAGTCAAATGGATAGAGTGTATGTTCTGAAAAGGAAGATGGAGGTGATAGGGATATGGGAAGGCCTCTCGGCCTTTCCAAGAGGGAGTCAAGTCTAGTCTGGATAACAGATAGATTAAAGAGAGAATACTAAAATAAAAATAGTAGCAAATACTTACCTCATACCTTTTGGAGAAGGAATGTTTACAGACTAGTTGTACCTGTTGCTGATGTAGAAGACTGATGTAGAGTCCCTATTGTTGTTGTAGCTGGTGTAAAAGCCCTGTGAGAGAGAGAGTGAGAGGTCTGGTGGATTGAAGACTGGAAGATTGGCTAATTGTTGAAGGTCGAAAGGTGGATTGAAAAGATTGAGAAAAGGCAGATGCAAAGATTGGAAAATGGGATGCGAGATTGAAAGAGCAGATTGGAAAATGGGATCTGCACTCTGGAGGTGGAATGCAGTTATGAAGGAAACTGATGCCGGAAATATTGCCGACGTCGGTCGACAGTTGACTGACGTCGGCGGCTGGAAGGTAGGTAAAAAGGATAAAAATAGCCTTTCGTCTGTTTTCCCAACTACCGGGTCAGTGAGTCCAAGGAAGAAATGGTCGAAGGTGGCTAAATGGATGCGAGAGGATGAAATGGGGGTCTAGGCATTAATATTGGCCATGTGGGGAATGAAGGGAATCCAAAGAAGGGTATCTAAGGGTGGTGAGGTGGCAAGGAGAGGGAATTATTAACTTAAAATAAGATAATTATTTCAAATTAATAAGACATGGGTTAGGAGTGTCGAAATGGACGAAGGGGACCAAAGGGGGGAGAGGATGAGGAGGATGACCAAGGGAGTAGACACGATTTTGGTGTCTACAATAAACTATAAATTAATACCTACATGGTGTGAATGAAGAGGTTAAAATATGTCCATTATTAGAAAAGCATTGAGGATGATATTAAAACACAAATGCCTCATATAAATCCTTCTCCATATTGCATTATATTAAAACACAAATGCTAGAGGTGCAATAGGTAATGGTATCTATATTAGGGAAATTTGGAAATGTAAATTTCAATGCAAGTGACAATAGTTACATGAAAATTCAATTCCAAACTTTGTAAATACTCATGATTAAGAAATTTAGGCACATAGATTAAAAATAAAAATTGAAATAAAATAGTTATACCTCAATCTTGCAATCAATTTTACCTCTAAATACAAATGATTTGCCCAAAATTATCAAAGGATAATAGTTATTGAATGATTTTGAATTTTAGATTGTGCCTTGGCTCAGAATACTTACAATAATGGAGAGGGACTAGGATTATTAAAGACAAGTCAAAAACATATAATTATATAAATTCTTAGTTCATGGTGTTTACATGAAGGAAAGGTGGTTATATAGAGGCTGGTGGATGGAATTAGGGATAAAATTTGATCCAAGGTGGATTCAAATCAAGGGTGGAGAATATTTATAGGAATTAAAAATTCTAAGGGAGTTGAAATGCTTATAATATCTAAAGAATTAAAAATTCTTTGGAAAATCCTAAAAGAGGTGGTGTGGGGACCTAGGAGAGTATTAAAAGGTTCTATATGTGTTTAGGCTAGTTAAAAAGGGATAGGTGAAGGATTAGCAATAGTATTTTAAGGAGAAGTTGGTGGAGGTAGGTGGATTTGGAATTTAAAATTCCAAAATGATGAAATGGAGTGTTAATGAGTTAATAAGGATGTAATAAGAGGTTTAATTGACATGGAGGAAGGAGTAAGGTTATTGAATAGATGTAGAATGTAGTGAATTTAGCCTTAATGACTAGGATAGGTTATAAATATGATATTATAATGAATTATTAATTAATTAATATGATTAATAGATGAAGTTAGTGTGATATTAGATGATGTTAGTCATGATGAAGAAGCAATAATATATAGGCGTATATAGTATATAATGCCCTCTTGAATAGTAGGGTAAGATGCCCTACTAGTGGAAACATGTCTCTATAATACAAGAAAAAGATATGAAGGATTTTAGACAACATGGAATGCACACAAGATTACTCCGAATCAA
The DNA here is from genome assembly GCA_037957365.1 of Torreya grandis. NCBI lineage: Eukaryota > Viridiplantae > Streptophyta > Pinopsida > Cupressales > Taxaceae > Torreya > Torreya grandis. The sequence goes on from JARHVA010002015.1 coordinate 2,827,996, forward strand.
CTTTTTTTTAAGTTTAATATTTTAAAATTTACTTTACATTTTCAACTATTTTTAAAGTTTCACACTAAAGGAATAATGAGAAAAAATAATGTGGAATGCATACATGATTACACCAAATGACAAAATAATTACCCTAATTCTAGATTTATGTTGTTTCCATACTACACTAGGGTTTGAAAAAAAGTACACATTTATTTATTGTTGCATGGTAACTTTTCGACAAAATGCCAATAATAAAAAAATAGTTTATGGAATTCATTTATTTTAGGATATACACAAAATTTATTGGAAAATATTTTAAGGATTTCTAAAGAAAATTCGCTATATGTATGTCATTTTATTGAATGTCATGGTTGTAAAAAATGCAAAAAAGGGTTTGATGGAAAAAATTGTATGTATTTAAGAAAATATGATTTTCAAAATCAACTCAATCTAAGACAAAAATAATACCTTTGGAACTAGGGTTTTCATTATCAATGGGATTCCCTAATTATTTTTTTTTTTAGTTGACTTCCTATAATTTATTTTCCATTGAAGAACTAGGGTTTGTTGTTTTCAATTTTTTGGGAATAAAAATTGTTTATTTCCTAAAATTTATCCTAGGTTTTTTACCATGATTTCTTTAACATTTTACCTCCTAGGGTTTAGTAAATTTTAATCAAATTTAGATAAAAATCATATTGACATGCCTCTAATCTAGGATTTTTAAAAGGCTCTAAAATTACTTCCTCTACTTATATTAGAGGTCTTACTTGAATTGGAAGTCTTACTTTTAATCCTCAAATGTGTCAGTATGCCATTATTTTTCTCCTCTCTTTGCTACATTGTCCCTTTCTCTCTCTACTATCCCTTTCTCATCTCCCTTTTTATTCCCTTTCTCCTTTCCCTTTATCTTCTACTTATTGTTTATTTTGTCATCCAATCATTGTCTATTGAAATAAAATAAGAAAGTGGGAGGGCTTTTAGACCTCCTATTTTGTGTTGATAATTTTTGGAGTTGATGTGATACAAAAGTTACATAGATTGTATGACTTTTGTGTCACCCCTATAAAAATAAATTATGTAATATGCCTACAAGTGTTTTTTAATATAATATAATATATTTATTAATCAATTAATTATTATTATTACTATTATTATTATTAAAAAATCAATAATTAAAATATTATAAATAATAATAATAATTTATATTTATGATACTTTAATTATAATTAAATATTATAATAATTTTTGTGTTGTATAACAAATGTTTTATAAATTGATTGAAAATAAATATGTTTGTCAAAAATAATTACATGTGATTTTATAGCATTTGATAATACGAAGCATAAATTGTCGATCAACTTCACTATTTTATTTCATAAATTGGATGAATACATATAGTGAATTTTTATACTATAAACTAGAGATTGTTCCAACTCCCAATCTCATAATAATCTCACTACACCTAAATATGTGAGCTAGTTATATAACTCATATTCATGTAAAAACCAATATTAATATCCCAAACTCTTAAAATATAATGTTGTTACATAACAACATTTACCAACTTATTTACCACACAGTAAATACTAATAACCATGGGAACTCTAAATTCTAAACATTCACTCCCTTAGAGGTCAAATGGGAAGAGGAATCACAAACACTAAATACTATATTACCCTCCTATGAAATTAACATGCAGATGTTAGGTTTGCCCAAAAAAGCATCCGATACAAAATTTGTAAAAATTAGTTTAGAGAGGAAATTATTAAAAAATGCCTTTTGAACATAGGCTTATTTGAAAAAAAAATGCCTCTCAAAGCTTATTTGAAACTTGTAATTAAAATGGATTTGACTCAAAATTAAAGATGACTCTATAAATGACACTTAAGACCATAATAATAAATAATAAGACTCAAGGTTTATAATATAAATAAGACCTAAATAAACTATGACCAATTATAAATAAAAATAAAAATAACCAAATCAATACAAATATAAGACACTAAAAGACTCATTATATAAATAAAAATTGATTTTAAATAAAAAACTAGAGTGAAAACTTAATAAAACAAAATAAACAATCTAAACTTGGACTATATAAAAATAAAAATAATAACTATATTTAAAACAACTTAGCATAAAAATTGACTTAAACTAAGTACAAAAATATTTAAAACATTGACTGAATACAAACTTAATATTGCAAGAAAATTAATATCAAATAACATAAACATAGAACAAAAGTATAATAATACAAAATCTAAATAAAAAATATATAAAATAACTAAATTAAAAAAAATGCTATTTAAAAAACCATTGAGTATGAAAAATCAACAAAACAAAAAACTAAATGATAAAATAAATAACCTTAAAATAAAACTTCCACTACCGTTGTGTCATAGAGAGGATGGTGAGAGATTTGCAGTTTTAAGGAGAAATATGGAATTCTAGGTGATGGCATGGATGGAGAAGAAAACTATGGATGACATGGATGTTGTGGAATATGGAATATCATTGTTGAAATTCACTAAGTAGGGACAAATCCAAGTAAGGAGTGTATCTGTCAAGCTGATCTAGTCTTCAAATGGATGAGGTGAGTGGAGATCTAGAAGGAAATGCTAAAAAAAGCCTACTATTGGAGGATTTCATCAAAATGGGAATGCTAAGATAAAATCTCAAATCTAGGAGGTTGAATAAGGTTAAGATCAAGCTAAGATGGTGGAGAGTCTGATAATATTGAGGGTACAAGGTTAAAATAAAAGTTGTGTTGTTAATTTGAATCCACATTATAAATAGAGATCTGTAATAGAGGATATCGAGTGATCTTAGATTTGTTACCTTATGGATAATAATGAATCCAAGTTTGATGTCAAGGTATGAGCTCATCAAAATTTGAAAAAATGATCCAATGATGAGAGGATGTAACCAAGGTTGACCAAGTAATGACAACTATTATGGCATCAAAGGACTTTAATACAAGTTATGTGTTGAATCTACCATGTGGTAGGATTTCATTGATAATGTGATTCAAAACATGTTTATAATGTGAGGATAGATGGCACAACTGAGTGATAGATCTCAAGCTAGATTTATGTAACACATGTACATGATAGTGAACACTTCATGAAAATTAAACAAAAAATGAAAATTATGGGGAGTTTGAGAATGCACACAATAGGCTTAGTGGAGACAGAATGTCTCCAATGCTATCATTGTGCTTAAAACCTTCATTGTATCTTTGTAAACAAATTTGAAGAATATATGGTACAACTCTAATTTCCATAAACTATAGAATATAATCTATTCAATCTTGTTTGGCTAGTAGCCAAATAACTTGCAACACACTGTAAAAATATCAAAAAAATATATGTAATTATTATTATTTTAAATATACATATAATAATACCAAAAAAAAATTATAGTGGTATTCAGTTAAAATTTATTGGAAAATAATAGCCTATCGAATGATAGAATCAATTGACTTGGTCTACACTCAAAGATTTTTGTAATGAATAAGGCTACAAATTACATAGGTCTAGGGAACCCACTCTGATACCAAATAATGTAGAGTATAAATTGTCGATCAACTTCACTATTTTATTTCATAAATTAGATGCATACATATAGTGAAATTTTCTCCTAAAAACTAGGAAATTGTTCCAACTCCAATCCCATAATAATCTCACTACACCTAAATACGTGAGTTAGTTATATAACTCACTATTCACGTACAAACCAATATTAATATCCCAAACTCCTAATATATAATTTTTTTATATAACAACATTTACCAACTTATTTACCACATGATAAATACTAATTACCATGTGAACTCTAAATTCCCAACTTGATTATCCAACATTATTTTTAAAACATATTTCTATGAATATTTAAACTATTTATCTTAATCATTCTACATCTCCTCAAACTCTTCATTGGTTGCATGCCATGGATTTGTAGTTAATAATAATTTATCTTTCAATGTCTTATCTATATATCTAGCAATTGGCATATTAATTCATTATTGTATTACTTCTCTATTAGAATATTCCATTCATCATCCTTTACATTTTATACAGCTTCACCAACTTCACCAATTTATATTTTATCTAATTCATTAGCTTCACTTTTAGGAACTTCATCATCTTCAAAAGGAGCTTCACTAAGTTTATCGTCATAATCTCCAACTTTAGTAGCTTAGTAATCTTTTATAAATTGATTATTATTTGTAGGTTCATCTTCATCACTAGAGTCATTTTGATCATTTATGTTAGCAAAATTACTCCCTCCCCATGTTTCTCATGTTACAATATTATTGTAATCAACAATATGTCTCATCCTTCGCTAATAATGCAATACAAATTTAAAATTACCTTGAATATCTATATCATGATAGAATATTACCATATAAACATAGTTATAGTAAAGATTTATACCTAATATATAGGTACTTATAAAAATTTCCACATGTAAAATAAGACCTACATATGAAAAATGTGTGCATGAAAAATAATAAGATGTACATTAAAACTTATAAAAATTAATACATGACCACAATGTTGGAAAATTAAAATTGGATTTTACCCCTCAAGCAATGCTTTAGTAAATTCAACTAAATAAAGACCATTTTCAATGTTCATTTGAAATGTTTATTAAAAATATAAGGGTGCCATGTAAATTTAAATATGACAACTTCAAAACTTCTATAATCAAGTTTTATTATTTTTTATATCTCAAAAACATAATCCAAATTCCCTTTGACAAGTTCCATGTCATTTGCATTTGCTCACCTAACTTATTGAAAAGGAACTGTAACTCCACAACAATAAGAAACCCTTCTCTTCTCAAGTTTTCCACATGGAAATATTTGTTGTCCTACCACATTTTATAATGCTTAGTCACCTTCATTATTTCATATCACTTATGAAAGTATTTATATAATTAAAAAAATATTTTTTACACTTTTATCAATTTTTTTTTACAAATTACCAAACCTTGACATCCTTGCACTATGTCCAATGATTCATGTGTGACTATAATTGGATTTATGGCATGAAAATCCTATAAATATGATCTCATCCATTCAAGAGTAGGTTATTTTAGAAATTTATTTTGTAGCTCATGTGTAGGTTCATCATCTCTAATTATTTCTTCAATTCTCATGGTTGGTAAATTTTCTTCATTTATTTAATCCACGCAACCATTTATGAAGTATTGAAGAATATGAACTTATCTATGGCATCTTTCTCAATATGACATAGTAATCAAACTTGTAAATAGATAAATAAATTGTTACAAACACACACAAAATACATCATATATGTTTGTTATGAATTTGAATATATACAAAATTTCACGAATTTTAATTTTCCAAGAAGGTTGTCCTTAAAAAATTGATTTCCATGATAAAAACATCCCAAATGTGTGGAATTTATGAAAATTTTCAAAAATATCATGACATTTTATTTCCTAAATAATGTATCATTCTACCATAGAGCCATATGGACATTCTAGTTGCTTCATAAATCTATTTAAGGTCTTCATGTACCTATATATCCAAAAAACTCTATCATGTGTTAACTACATATTCCATTTGAATATCATAAACCAAAAGCACCAATAGATGGATATAAGATTACATTAATGAGTTAGGCAATTCCTTTTCCAATTTTCAAACTATACCTAAAATAGTTACTTTCTCCTATTTAATCCTTACTTCAAATATATATTTTGAAGATAAAGACCTATTTTTAAAACAATGTTAATTGTACAAGTTATTATAATGTGTTTCATATGATTGGTTGAGTTTTAATTGATAAGAAAAATCATATTACCTTAGAAAAATTGAAATTCAATACATATATTTTATTAAGTTAGGGAAAATATTGTAAGATGAACCCCTTAAAGTCAAGGGAGATAAGTGTTACATAAGTTTAAAAAAATTATAAGTTATTTTTTCAATTATATCACTAATTTAAAGTAAAAAACAATTGAATTACCTTTGAAATGTTATTCCAATTGTTTTTTTTAGGCTTATTATGTGTCCATCAATAGTAAATGCATTTTTAATGGATGACACATATCAATTTGGTGTGTAAATATCTTGTATTATTTTATTAACCAAATTTACTTTCTTTCTAGTTAATATCCATGGCGCACCTTCTTATTTTCTAAAGTGATTCTTTTTCCCACTAGCTTTAATATCTGCTATATAACTTGCACTGTCTTTTTTATTTATAATATATGTGATTGCATATAAAAACCACTCCATTCTTGAATATATGGATTAGATCCAAAATATGTCTGACTAATATATTCTCTAAATATGGGATATTTAATATTATACATAGTTTATTCATTCCTACTAGCATTTAAACCTTTTCAATAGTTTTTGACAACCATAATAAATCTCTCCACAAATATCGAAGAATAGAAAAATTTGATCTTATGTATACTTGTGTGAAATATTTATATCAATCCTAAGGTGTGAAAATATTTATAGGTTATATATTATCAATTTTCCCATTAAATTTACTTTTATTTTTAACATTATATTCATGTCCATCAAAAATAAACTTATATGGCCTTCATAAATAATATTTTGAGATCTTTGGACGACCTTCCACATAGTTTTTCATTACACCTTGGACATGTATAATTTCCTTTTGTTGAGAGACTTAAATATAAAAAAAAATTTAAAAACTTGGTATAAAATTTGAAGAAATAAAAATATATATGATCTAATTATTTCTAACTTTAACAAATGCTAAATACCTAAACAAATAGCCATCCTAGGAAAATCATGAATAATTCAACATAAGAAACCATAATAGGTGAACTACCAATGACCAATGGGTTTTAAAAGGCCATATATTATACTTTCATCTCATAATTCTTGTAATTCATCATTTATAGGTTGAAGGTAGATATCCATGTTTTTTACATGATGTTAATTAGGCACCAATATTGATAATTATTTTATCTAAAAATGGATTAATGCAATAATAACCCTTGAAGTAGATAGAAACAAGTAGAATGAAAGATAACTATATATTCGTAGAATATGAAAAAAAATATGATTCAACAAGAAAATTCAACAAGTTGAAATAAAAATATACAAAGGGATAGAGAATGACTTATCTTATTTGTCATAATTTTTTGAGTTGTACAGGTCTACTTTCTGATATGAGGACATGTACGCAAATTATATTCTAATCAATTTTAATTTTTTGGTTATTTTTATTCTAGGTTAAAAATAACTAGAAGAATACAATATAAACTACCAATCCTAACATTTATGGCTCTATCTTGATCTTTTAAATGTTTTTTTTAAAATTAACTGCTATTTTTTTTCAAGGTAAAAACTGACTAGAAGAAGATAATATCAACTACTAATCTTGACCTCTATGTGTTGATCTTGAACCTAAAATAGTATCACTCTAATTATTTATTTTATTCTTCACTTTCATCATATTTTCTACCTTCTTAAATATTTCAACGCATGTACATGTATGTGAAATATCAAATCCTAGTTTCTTACACATACACTTGATACATCAAATGTGGGGCTAATTAGGAAAAAGGGATTTATTTAGACTGTACTTAATCAATCCTTATTGAAATACAAAATGTTTCAATAAATTTTCAATTCTCCAAATATCATTCAAACCTGTTGAGACCAACATACCCCCATTTTTCTAGTTTTGATGAAAGGGAACCCTTGTGAATGTTTCAAAACATTTCTATTCTAGATTGAATGTGAAAGGATTGTTCTCTCTTGAATTTTAAAGGCAATTCAATTAAAAAAGATATAAGCCTTGGTATATCTGGTTATGATTATGTTTCATGGACTAATGTTACTAATAATTGTCTTTAAGGTGATTAGTTGTAGGTTCCATGGAGAAAGCTAGGGTTCTTAAGCAGTAAACCCTAGGGGTTTGAATTCAAACATTCACAAGAAAAAATTAGCAATAAATTTCATTTATTTCAGTTGAACAACCCTAAGTCTAACTTTATATTAAGCTTTGATTATGTTTTTCAACATGACCAAATGTTAATCTAAAATCAAGACTTGGACCTTTTTCCCTTTTAAAACCTGAGAGCCCTTTTGGATTAAATAAGTCTTATTAAGGTTTAAGTGTATTTGCATTTGTAAAAGTGAACAAATTTTAAAGGTCTAAACCTTAGGATAAACCTTTATACATATCAAGCCTTAACTTAAAGTTCATGCACTTTGTAGATTTGATGATTCTCACTCAATCAGAGATTTTGATCTAATGGTGAAAACCAAAGATGACACCAAAAGGGAAACCAATTACTATCAATCACTCAAATTATGATCTAGTAGTCTTCTCTACCTCAAAATATTTATTCTAATGGTGTGTATCAACCCTAAAGCCTTAATAACTCCCAACAGCTTGACACATGGCACTTAGTCATTAGATCAAAATAATTTCATTATCTTAAATTTGACAAGTTCACTCCCACCATTTGATGTCTACAAATATGTATTTGATGTTACCAAACCCATCAAATTTCACCTCAAAATCTTGATGCGTGGCAGTTAGTCATTGAATCAAATCAATTCTATTGTCTTAAATTTGACAAGTTCACTCCCATTATTTAACATATATGAAGATGTATTTGATGTTACCAAACCTATCAAATTTAACCTAGACAACTTTCCAAAGACTAAGCAAAGGTGGCATTTCTACAGACCCTTTCAAGGAATTCCTAGTATTTTTACATAGGAAAACTTAGCATAAAATGTCTTAAGTTATTTTGTGTTTCTTAACACAAAAGGACTTTAATAATATTATTTCTAAGTCTAAATTTTATATAGTCATGGAACTGATTAAAATGTGTGCATCTTTTAAGATATAATGATGATAATTCATTTGTTGGATTTGATCTAATAGTGAATCAAGCTCAAAGACTTTTCAAAAGGCTTCACAATCTTGACATGTGGCTAATAATCATCCTAAAATGCATGTAGTTAATGATATATTCCTAACAAAGATCTAATGGTGATCACTTGTTTGCTAGATTTGATCCAATGGTGCAATGAGCTCAAGGAATTTTTAAACGCCCTGTGAGCTTGACACATGGAATAACCAATGAACTTAAGGATCAAAGGACCAATGAAATTTAAGGACCTGGATTTATATTTTTAGATTGAAATAAAAAAGGATTTTGAAGGCCAATGGCTAGTCTCCAACTAGAATTTATGAAATTTACGATGAAAGGCATGGAACCATACTATATAGGCTCCAAAAAAGCATGGAGGATCAAAATGAAAGATATCCTAAGATAAAAAAATGTAGAAGGGCATGAGAATAAGGTCACATCAAATCTAAGGCATGTATAGGATTAAGATCTGGATATTTCCACCATTAAATGTCAAAAACCCTAAGCCCTCTATAAAGAAGACCTAAGTCAGCTCAATGGATCACAAATCAATCAAAATAGTGCAACTAAATCTTCAAGCAAGTGCCCTAGGGAAACCCTTAGTAAAATTGAAAGTATAATTCAGTGTCATCAATGGTAGAAGGTAGGTAATAGATAAAAATAGAAGTAGAGCTTTATCTAACTTCAAATAGTGAAGGAAAGATCTTCAAGGACATAGAGTTGGACCTGATAGCCTTGAATGTGTATGGAATCAAGAACTGGTCTAAGTTATTCTTCCTTTTGGAGGAATTGCAACTAATTTCCCAAGAAGAAAAGATGAATGCCACTATGTACTAGAGATACAATGACCTAGTCTCAATTCAATTGGTAGGCCTTCACCATGCTGCAACCAAACCAAAGGTAATGCATTGTATCAACCTCCTTACTCCCATTTTCATTGATTGTAGAATAGATGGGGAATGGATTATTTAAGAGGGAAGCACTAAGAAAGTTGCATGTATAGCCCCTATGGCCTTCAAAACTTATTACAATCTCCCCTTGCCTCATGTTGATCTCCTATCCTTGAGAGAATGGACAAACACCCAAAACCTAGATTCAATCCTCACACCTTGGTTAATCCAAGACTCCCATGTTTTTAGATCCCCTGATGGTGGGATTCTTATTATCTAATTTAAGGAGGGCATTAGGATAGTTATGACCTTAGTGAATATATCCTTTGGTTTCCCTTCTAATACTTATGTGAGTAAGGTCTGAGTATCTTATGTCTATTGCATGTTGGAGTAGAACTCAACCCCTCTTATTTGAGACCTAATAATCTTTTTTTTGGCCAAACAATTTAAAGCCATCAAGAGAAGGACCTCCAATTAGTTATTTATGATGTCGTATCTCTTGGATTCACTTTGGCATTTGTTGATTTCCTCAACATCCAAAATTGGTCCCCTAATGGTAGAACCACTATTTCCCATCACTACTCCAAATTGCATATATTTGAAGTGGAAACAATGGGGGATGTATGGTTTTATTCATATTGCACTATAATAAGGATATAAAGAATCATGTTTCAACCATATAGATTACCCATTCATGTCTGTAATAAGCTTATAGAGTAATAAATTGCTTATCAAATCATCCAAGGATTGAATTGGATATGTAATAAAAATAAGAAGGCTCAAGTTCACCCATTTCCGCTGGACATTGGCAAGATTATGATCAAATATTGGAAGCAACTAAAAATTATGGTAATCCATAAGAATTTTTTAAATTTCTAACTGGATGACCTTAAGATGTGAAACCCAAATGATAATGTGGCTAACCACATATAGGATAAAAAGGTCCCAAATACTGAGTACAAACATCAACCAGGTGTGGGAGATGGTATTTAAACAAAGGCAAAAAACTTTGAAGAAGTCTTATCTAGGGTTAAGGGCTATGACATCAAATTAAATCATAGGCTAATCAAGGAAAATAAGCCCTTAAGATAAATATGGAAAATACATATCTTGCATTATCACTTGTTATTAGGACCATCTAGGACTACTTGTTAAGAGCCACCTACTAGAGGACAATCTCCTGAGCCTCAACAAGTATAATTAACAAAGCCACCCAGGTTGGGCAACTTGAGGATATAAAATAAAAAGGTATAGTTGTGATTGAGGAGCTTAGGATAGATCATATACTTTTTTAAGGTCCTCAATCCTAGGCATAACCATAAAGGCCTTCTTCCCTAGTGGAAATCATTAGCATGATTACCTTGGAAGTAGGAGAAATAGTGGAAAGTGCCCTTGTTGACATTACAACTACCTATGGTTCTGATAGGGAGGAGGACCCCTATAATGAAAAAATTAAGGATTTAATTCCATTAGATGGAGGAAGGAGACAATCAAAATTGGCCTTGGCTCCCTTGATACTTAGAAAGAAGCCTAGGTTAACCTTCACTCACCCTACCAGTGAAATTAACCTCTTCAATGATGAGAATCCTATTTATGGACCAACTATTCTTGACTAGTTTGTTTATGGGAAATTATAAAAAATCCCATCTCTTTCTCCATCATTGGTTTAACTTGAGTTGGCAGAGATGCTCAAGACAATATCAAGCCATGGATCCAAGACATTGTGAACAAACAAGTAGAGAGAAGGATCCAAATCCTTCACAACAAGGAAATCTAAGGGATTGACACCCCAGGGACCTCTAGGAGTTGAAATGTAGAGGTTCTTAAGTAGACATAGTTAAAGGAGTCTGAGCCAAAGGTCTAATTAAATCTAAATAGATTAGGTCTTGAGAGAGTAGTGACAAATAAGGCTACTATTGACACTAAGGAGTTCACCTTTCAAAAGGTGGAAGCATTTGTGGGCTTAACTCCCATTCAAGGGCAAGTAATAAGAGAACATCCTATCTTTTAGGAGGATGTAGCTACTTTGGTAATGTCACAATCAATAATGACCTTGGCCAAAATCCAAGGAATGAATTAGAGGAAACTTGGAGAAGGAAAAGCAAGATTTAGAGGCTTAGGTCCTACTTTTAATTCTTGAGGACATATTCCAAATGATGAATAAATATTTGCTGGACACATTTGAGAATTTAAAGATCATCAAGCTTATATTAAGTGTTCTAAACCATGAAACTAAGATGGAAAAATACTTAATCACCCAATGGAAGGATTCTCAAGCCCAGATGATGGAACTCATCAAGGTGCATAGGAAAAAGTAGGTCTTGGACATCAAGATCATCAAACTTAGATATTTAAATATCATCATGGAAATTTTAATGGATAATCAAGAAGATTTGATCACATAGTGTAATAATGTTGATAACTTTATAAAGGAAGATAAGGACCTAATAACTAAAATAGAGAAACTTTTGGGGAACCTATTGGACAACCATTCTGAAACCATTACTTTAGACCTGATCAGTGATGAAGAATTCAAATAGAGAGTTGGTGTTCACATCCAGGGCATTAGAGATAATCAAGGTCATTTTACTAAGGATAATCATAAGATCCTTGACATCATTATTACTATAGGGAAGTAGGTTGCAGAAGCACAATGTATCAAGGAGCTTATGTCTAAGGATGATAGTGAATTTGATAAATTAGCAAGTCAAGAAGAGGATTGTCTAATGAATCTTGTAGTGGATTTTGAGCTAGTCAAAGAGAAATACACCAAGGTGAAAGACTTCCTCAAACAAGGCTAATTGAAGGGCCCATGAATGTAATTTATAAAAGAATATTCCTTTATAAAATATATGCTAGTTTGTTAGCATATACTTATTCTTGTCAAATTGGCATGAAAGCCTTTCGTATTGTGTCTTTGTATTAAGGAAAACTATCCTTATCCTACATGTGGATATTTTGATAAAATTAACTAGTAAACCACCTATGTTTCTTAAAAATAGGTAGGTGGTTACCATTTTGTAAAGGGAGAGAATGGAAACAATGGGGGATGTATGGTTTTATTCATATTGCACTATAATAAGGATAGAAAGAATCATGATTCAACCATATAGATTACCCATTCATGTCCCTAATAAGCTTATAGAGTAAGAAATTGCTTATCAAATCATCCAAGGATTGAATTAGATATGTAATAAAAATAAGAAGGCTCAAGTTCACCCATTTCCACTGGACATTGGCAAGATTATGATCAAATATTGGAAGCAACTAGAAATTATGGTAATCCATAAGAATTTTTTTAATTTCTAACTGGATGACCTTAAGATGTGAAACCCAAATGATAATGTGGCTAACCACATATAGGATAAAAAGGTCCCAAATACTAAGTACAAACATCAACCAGGTGTGGGAGATGGTATTTAAACAAAGGCAAAAAACTTTGAAGAAGTCTTATCTAGGGTTAAGGGCTATGACATCAAATTAAATCATAGGCTAATCAAGGACAATAAGCCCTTAAGAGAAATATGGAAAATACATATCTTGCATTATCACTTGTTATTAGGACCATCTAGGACTACTTGTTAAGAGCCACCTACTAGAGGACAATCTCTTGAGCCTCAACAAGTATAATTAACAAAGCCACCCAGGTTGGGCAACTTGAGGATATAAAAAGAAAGGTATAGTTGTGATTGAGGAGCCTAGGATAGATCATATACTTTTTTAAGATCCTCAATCCTAGGCATAACCATAAAGGCCTTCTTCCCTAGTGGAAATCATTAGCATGATTACCTTGGAAGTAGGAGAAATAGTGGAAAGTGCCCTTGTTGACATTACAACTACCTATGGTTCTGATAGGGAGGAGGACCCCTATAATGAAAAAAGTAAGGATTTAATTCCATTAGATGGAGGAAGGAGACAATCAAAATTGGCCTTGGCTCCCTTGATACTTAGAAAGAAGCCTAGGTTAACCTTCACTCACCCTACCAGTGAAGTTAACCTCTTCAATGATGAGAATCCTATTTATGGACCAACTATTCTTGACTAGTTTGTTTATGGGAAATTATAAAAAATCCCATCTCTTTCTCCATCATTGGTTTAACTTGAGTTGGCAGAGATGCTCAAGACAATATCAAGCCATGGATCCAATACATTGTGAACAAACAAGTAGCGAGAAGGATCCAAATCCTTCACAACAAGGAAATCTAAGGGATTGACACCCCAAGGACCTCTAGGAGTTGAAATGTAGAGGTTCTTAAGTAGACATAGTTAAAGGAGTCTGAGTCAAAGGTCCACTTAAATCTAAATATATTAGGTCTTGAGAGAGTAGTGACAAAGAAGGCTACTATTGGCACTAAGGAGTTCACCTTTCAAAAGGTGGAACCATTTGTGGGCTTAACTCCCATTCAAGGGCAAGTAATAAGAGAACATCCTATCTTTTAGGAGGATGTAGCTACTTTGGTAATGTCACAATCAATAATGACCTTGGACAAAATCCAAGGAATGAATTAGAGGAAACTTGGAGAAGGAAAAGCAAGATTTAGAGGCTTAGGTCCTACTTTTAATTCTTGAGGACATATTCCAAATGATGAATAAATATTTGCTGGACACATTTGAGAATTTAAAGATCATCAAGCTTATATTAAGTGTTCTAAACCATGAAACTAAGATGGAAAAATACTTAATCACCCAATGGAAGGATTCTCAAGCCCAGATGATGGAACTCATCAAGGTGCATAGGAAAAAGTAGGTCTTGGACATCAAGATCATCAAACTTAGATATTTAAATATCCTCATGGAAATTTTATTGGATAATCAAGAAGATTTGATCACCTAGTGTAATAATGTTGATAACTTTATAAAGGAAGATAAGGACCTAATAACTAAAATAGAGAAAATTTTAGGGAACCTATTGGACAACCATTCTGAAACCATTACTTTAGACCTGATTAGTGATGAAGAATTCAAATAGAGAGTTGGTGTTCACATCCAGGGCATTAGAGATAATCAAGGTCATTTTACTAAGGATAATCATAAGATCCTTGACATCATTATTACTATAGGGAAGTAGGTTACAGAAGCACAATGTATCAAGGAGCTTATGTCTAAGGATGATAGTGAATTTGATAAATTAGCAAGTCAAGAAGAGGATTGTCTAATGAATCTTGTAGTGGATTTTGAGCTAATCAAAGAGAAATACACCAAGGTGAAAGACTTCTTCAAACAAGGCTAATTGAAGGGCCCATGAATGTAATTTATAAAAGAATATTCCTTTATAAAATATATGCTAGTTTTTTAGCATATACTTATTCTTGTCAAATTGGCATGAAAGCCTTTCGTATTGTGTCTTTGTATTAAGGAAAACTATCCTTATCCTGCATGTGGATATTTTGATAAAGTTAACTAGTAAACCACCTATGTTTCTTAAAAATAGGTAGGTGGTTACCATTTTGTAAAGGGAGAGATTTTGATTAATTGTATACTAGGATCATTTAATATAACTAAGGAATTATAAAAACATTATCTTGAGAGTTTGTTAATTGTCTATGTTGTCTCTCAATTGTATATGATCATCTTGAATTTGAATGATTCTCCTTATTTTCAGTCACATTCTCTTTCATAGGGTTATTTACTTATGCTAATGTTGGATTAACTATAAATATCTCATATATACTTCATTGTATTTGCTCTGCATTTGAATGTGCTTAGGTTATTTAGACCATAATAGAAAATGTTTAAAGTAAACTTGGCTCTTACTTATGATTTATACATTTCCTCTAAATTTTGACTAATTTATGATGTAATCTAAGTTCATGCTATTTTATATCATAAATTGGTTCATGTTTACTCAAAGTAATTAAACTTTTGTCATAATATTTGAGATAAGAATTTTCAATCATGTTTCCTTTCTACCTTACCCTTCTCTTTTCTTATTTTTATCAAGAATCAGTTTAAAGTTAATTGGTAATACTCATTTAGATTAATTTGGAAATTATCAAATTCACAAAGATCCAAAGATTTAGACCCTGGTGGCTCCCAACCACTAAACTAAATAAATATTGTGGATAGTTCTTATACTCTACTTCTATTCCACCACAGACATCACTAGATTGTCACAAATTGTACTCACACCTTGTATTTTTTAAATATTAAAATGAGAAGTGTTCATAAACATTGAGGATCACCTTTGGTACATTTTGAAGCATCAACAAAACCCAAATTTAGTTCTCCCATTAATATGTGTGTCAAATGATGAAAACAAGTCTAGATGTTCTTTCTCCTAGTTTACTCTTGGCAAAAGTATGCAAAATGTAAAAATACTTAATTTGTAACTCTAGTCATTCATTTTAAGAAATTTATAACTAATATATATCCCTTATAATGTAATAAAGCATGTCATGAATGTCTCCTACCAACTTTGTATACATAGGAACCTTTTATAATTTGAGTTAAATACCTAGTAAATCATAAAACAAACCCAAATAATGTCAAAGGGACCAAAATCAACCACTAAAAATAGAAATGTGTCCAAAAGGAGAATCCTAATATCAAGGGTCAATATTGATTAAAATGGGTCAAAATAGATACTTGATATTGACTCTATAGGTTGATCATGTGCTAGGATAAACACAACCTTGAAATGATAATAAGGGTTAGAGAATTTTGTTTTTAAATGTGAATAAACTAATGCAGGTGAGATAAGAGGACCAAAACATCATTTAAAATAAAAAAATAAAAAGGGGAAAACATTAAATATATGCACCAATAAATATTTATTCATTAGGTAATATCCACACAAGTGAAGTGACTAAAAGGCCTTATAAAATAAGGCTATAAGAATAATCAATAGAAGAAATCTAATATTTGTTTCATATGATTGATAGGTAAATAAATAAATTAACTAATTACATTATTGTTTAACCCTAATTTTTATATATTACCATTATATATGGTTAAAGGGGATATAGATATCCTAAGGTACAAGTGTAATAAGCTATCTCTATAGTAGACAATTAGATGCTAAACTCAGATATAACATATGTTGAATTTATTAAACTAAGACAGGATAAAAATAGTAATTACAAAAAAGATAGATATGGAAATGAAAAAGAAGTAAGTACTTAGTTGGTTTTGATAATAATGTAGTTAAGGATCTAGAACATGTAAGAATTAGACTATAATATGATTCTATAATAGTATTCATATTCTAGATTAAGTTCTTTTGGAACTTTGGACAATAACATCATCTTTGGATGGTTATGTCAATACTATTGTCTGAAACTAATGTAGGTGCCTTGTATAAAATACCCAATGGAAAAGGATGCAACCACCTAAATGTTTTTGGGTTTATATTCACCTTCACTCTAGTGCATTTAGATATGGTTAATGGACTATCACTCCTCATGAAATTGTAAAACCCTAGTTCTTCATCTTCATAGTGACCTTGGGGAAAAATGGGTTAGTTGGCACATGGTGTTGAGATGACCCCAAATATTCCTCAATTATTGAGTGATACCTACATAGACAATAATATAAAGAGGGTCTCAAATTGATGTATTTCTTCCCTATGTGTTGAATTATGTGTGAATCATGTAATTTATGTGATGACCTAACCTTGTGGCCTATTGTAGATACTTGATTAGAGCTTGTTTTTATCATGTTTTGATAGTACTTGGACTAAAAACTATTAATGTTAGTCTTGTTTCATATGGTTGAGATGTGAGATATCTTGGGTAGTTGTTGTGAATATGTTATATCATGGTTGATGCTCACACTAGGTTCATTTATCCTAATATATATATTTCTTACACTTTATTCATTTTATACTATTATATATGTTACTTCAATTTAGTAACATTATTATATGTTATTGATTTAACATGTTTCACTAATGTGGATTGACATTGACAACTCTTGTAGCTATTGATTATGTTTCATAAGGCATACTCAGGTTCATGGTCATTAGTTCTAACTCTAGTTCTATTTACAACTATAAATTACTATGCTTAATTGTTAGCTCATGTTTAATGATTTGTTATGAACTATTAATATTTATATCAACAACATTCCAATACTAATAATGTTTTATTTGGTAGATGTAAGAACTAGCCCATGAGCTAGGCTTGACTGTGGGTTTGGACATCTTAGGTATACTCGAGGGGTGATTGAGCAGTCAAAAGTCACTTTGACTTGTATAATGTGTATGATGTGATACTCAACCACCATCATTTATATTTTTATTTCATTGCCACTTTTCATATTTTATTGGTCTTTCCTTATGCTATGTCTGTGGGTGTTGTTATGGTTCCTTTTTTGGAGTTAACAAGTTTTGATATCATTGTTGCTCTTGTTTATTCCTCATTTGCTTAAAGTTATATCTTCGTGTTTGTTTATCCTCCATGGGTGTCATGGACACCTGATTATTAAGCCATAGTGAAGTGGGTTATCTTACTAGCTTGTTATGCTATTGGGTTTGACTAGACCTGTATGGGTCTCTTGGCCTTGGTAAACATCATTAGCAAACCCTCCCCCATCGTGGACTATTGACTTACTCATTAGCATGAGTCAAATTATGATTTTGTAAATCATTATTATTTTAATGATTTTTGTTAATTATTATTATCGATTCAAGGATTTTGATTATTGTTATTATTTTAAAAGATTTTATTATTTATTATTATTAATAATCAATTTAATGATTACATTAATTAGTTTTATTTAATGATTTTATTGATTCCAATGGATCGACCTTATGATTTTTATTAATTATTATTATCTTATGGCTTTTGTTGTTTATTAGTGTTATTGATTGATTTAAATAATTAAATTCATTATTTTAATTTTATTATTATGGCATTCTTGGTTTTATGGTTGACTTGCACTTGAAGGGACTACATTTCACCCCTTTCCTTGGGAGTTGACTGCACTCTCTTGGTCTTTTTTTTTTGGTTTTATCCTTCCATTTTGGGGGCATGGTTTTTTGGCTAGGTTAAAAAGCTAAAGGCCCATGCAAGTCATGAAGGAGGAGAAGGGAGAGATTGGTGGACAACTAGGCTTACACCTAGGTATTTTTTTGGGGGAAATTTAGGCAAAAAGGATAACAAGATGCTAAAGGAAGAAGGCCATGAATTTCACCGTGGCAGCCTGCACTTTGATTCTAGGTAAGTAATGCAACTAGAATAAAAATGGTTGATCTAGGTCCTTGAAATTGTGGGTTTTTGTTGAAAGATAAATAGATAATCATTACAGATTCTTTGGAATTCATGAGACTTTCCTATGAATATATGATGGCCCTAATCGATTTAATATCATTTTCCTTCCTTGCTAGGTGATTTGAGTATCTTGGATTTTCATTTTGTGATCACATTTTATCAAAAAAAGAGAGAGCTTAAATCATGGGATTTAAGTATTAAATAGTTTGGAATCTTAATTGATTTAGTGGATTTGAGAATTGTTTCACCAAGTGTATGATAATGATTTATAGATCTATAAAACCCTGTTGTAACTATTTGGTAAATTTGATAAATCTACCCTAGCAAGGTGTCTAAAACAATGGTTTTTATATTAAATCCCCATTGGGTGACTACTTGAAAAAAATATTTTTGATGGGTATCGATATTAGTTTCATATTCCTCTCTTTACCCTCCTATTGGGTCAATCCAACCAATTATTAGCTATTTTGGTCTAAGAAGAACTCTTGTTAACTTTCCAACCCTATTTTGGAAAAATATAAATTTATTCTTATTTTCTCTACCTCCTTCGAACTTCAAAAATTCTATATATGGGAATGATCTCTTATTAGGTGTGTGGGAATAATTATTGACAATACATTTGACTATTTCATATTGTGTGGGCTTTACAAACAAAAATTGATTAATCTTGTTGTTTGTAACCCTTTTATTTTACTCCTATTCACTGGAGTTAGTTTCCTTAAGAGGTTGGGCTATAGTTATCAGTTAGGGAATACAAATTATTTTATACCTCTTTGTTATAATTAGGTTATATTATTATTTAGTTTTAGATTTGATTATGTATTTAAAAGAATTAAATGTTGGTTGTACATGATCAAATTATAAGCATAACCAAGTATTGCCTTTATTAATGAAGGATGTGTACTCCTTTTGACTCAAACGAGTCAATTTGGATATTTTGGATCAAATCTAGTGTGTTTAACTATTTTACACTTAGGCAAGCCTGTTAGGATGAGCAATAGACTTGGCTAGACCTCTCGGTCTTGCAAAATGGATATGATAGATCCTGATTTACTATGTAAATCAACCCCTATAAATATTCATGGATGCCTTGGGTATTTCTCAGGATGACCAATTTTTTTGGGTGATTTGGTTTTTATGTTGCTTACCTTAGTTTCTCTTTTCTTTTTTTGACCTTTTTTTTATAAGTTTCTATTGGTGGCTCAGTATCTTTTGCATACCATTTAACTCACTTGAGTCCTTGATTGTCGAAACCCTCCACCTAGTTGATGGTTGGGGTGGTAAGGGCCATCGATGGTTGGTCCCATAAGGATGGTTTTATGGGGTGTTTTTCTCATCGTGTTCATTCTATTCCATTGATTCACATAGACTTCATGTGGTAGTATGTCTCTTTTATATTCTTTTTGGTGTATGAGTTTTGGTGGGTATGTTGGACTATTCCATGACTATTCATTTTGTGTATTGGTTCCATCTTATTATGTTATGTATCTTGTAATATTATTATTTTCAAAAGATTAATATGGTTTATGATTCTCTATTGATGGTGGTAATGAATATGGTAGCATGGTTATTGTATGTCTAGTCAGTTGTATTTATTTTTTGATATGTATATATGTTGGATTCCATTTCTTATATTGAAACAACAATTGTAACTCTGATTGTAGTGTGTTATGATTTGATCATTACATGTTAAATTATACTCATTGGGATAAAATAGTGAGATATTTATGGTTATGAATTATGCATGAAGTGGTATAACGCTCTACTAGAACTAGCAGCTATAAACAAAGCCTTTAGTTAATTTCCTACAATATTATATTTATATGTTATGATGAGAAGGATGTATATGCAACCCTTTTAGTTGGATATTCCATTTTTTGGTTTATGCTCCCATTGCCTTAAAAAATAATCTTATGGTGTTGAAATTGATTGGCATTAGCTACTAATCAACCTTGTTTCTTAGATATTTATGATTGAAAAATCTATTGGTTGTAGTTTGCAATTGGGAAATGTTTAAGAACATGATCTATTTTATTATTAACTTTAGACTTGAATACATTGTGTCAAAAATTTATGGATTATGTGGATGCCATGTTTTATATGTGGCAGGTATGTAGTGTTTAGTTATGTTGATCTAAGCTATTACTTTGTGTTATTATACTTGTAAATTATTATGTATATGAATCAATGATTTTGGTTTATGATTTAAAAGCCTACATATAGGATATAAGACTCTTGTCCTAACTTGAATTGAGAATCATGTCAAAGGTTATATATTAATTGGAGACATCTTTAGGTGAGGGGATGTCAATGAATAATAAATGCTTACTCCCTTTGTTATGTTTAGATTTATTATTAACTCATTTTGATTTCATGATAGCTATAATGCAAGGCATTGTTATTTAAAAACATGACTAGTAATATGGTTATAACTTGGGCTAAAATTGCCACAATAATTAGACTATGCAATCAATTTTCTTAATTATAAAAACCAATTTTTTTCATTATAACATTGGTTGCCCTGATTGTTGTAATTTTTATTGATATTTTTGTGACAAAAATATAAAACTACCTTATTCTTGAAGGGAGACCCATAATTTTTTTGATAAAAAGCTTTAAATGAGACCTAAAAACCCTTTTCTAGGACTCAAGTATTAATTAGAGTTTTTTGTGTAGTTTGAAACTTTGCAAAGTTGTAAAATGCACCCAAATCTCCACTTTCCCACTTACCCAATTCCTAGTGAGAATTGGAATTCATGTTTCACTTTGAAACTTTACAAGTTGAAAAATGTAATTGGAACTTCACATTTTGCTCTTATTTGATATCAACTTGAATTTTAACTCTGGTTACACTTTACAACTTTTCAAAGTTGTAAAGTGAAACATGAACTCCACTTTCCACTTTTCACCATGACCTAGTGGGAATTGGAACTTCTACACTTTACAACTTTGAAAAGTTACAAATTGTAACTAGAGTTATGATACCCACTTCAAATGCAATTCTCACCTCCAACAAATCCACTCAGTAGAAAGTGGAGATTAAAAAACAAAACATAATTTTGCAACTTGTAAAATTGTAAAAAAACTCCAATGACCCACTTGTATGCCATTCATCCATCTACTACCATGCTTACCATTTATTGTGTGGTTTATTAATATAAAATTAGTTTTTTTACATCATTATTAATATTGAAATCAAATCTAGAGTTTTGCTACCAAGTGAAAATGCAATGCAAGCATAAACCTCTATCACCAAACAATGCAATGAATGCACCAGATCTTTCATTGCCAACCCCTACACATGCAAATAAAGTATTCATCTAGGTCACCCATTTTTTCCTTCATCTTTGTAGTATTATAATCGCCATTGTTATTTCATTAAAGCTTAGGTTTTCTTATATTAGGTTTGAGGGTTTTTTCTTAGAATCATAAAAAGTGTATCATTTACTCATAATTTCTAGTTTTATATTCATGTATTGAAATATTATCATTAAGATATGTCAATACTATTATGATTTCATTATATTTATCTAAGAAATATAGGGTTTTTCAAAACTATTAAAATTTGGAATATTCCCCAAAAATCCCTCATGCAAATTTTGGTGGAAATCCCTCTTGCTATTGTAAGATCAAACCCCAAAGAGATTTTAACTATAGAAACAAAAAAAACCCCAATGGATATTCCCCTTACTTTAATAACTCTGAGTTTTTGTCAGAAGTTTGAATTGCCTCTACAGACCATTTACTCGTCAGACATTTTATCAAACTTTGCAAGTGAAATTGAAAATCAAAACCTTGCTGAACATTTTGGTCAGACTTTACACCTGTAATAGCAAATTATACCTCCACCATATTTTTTAGCTTCAAAATCATAACAAAACCTCACCATGTTAAAATTAGAGAAACAAATTGCAATTACAAGCCCAAATCCTAACCAACTCTGTAGTTGGTTTCTCTCACCCATTTACCTAGTGTACATATCTAGAAAGGAGATGAAGTTTAATTCAAAGGGACTTTGTGTCCCATCTATATTATATTCAAACACTAGTGAGATCACTGACATAGATCTAGGTCACATAGACCTAACAAACTTCTAGAATAGAGTAAATGTAAAATTCAAGAATGATTGGATTTAGAGCATCTATGACAATGGTTTGACCTAGGCTTCAACATTCCCACTCTTAGTATAAATTTCTAAGCTTGTGCTCGCCATGGTTAAATACTATGATGCTTACAAAAGGGAATTAATGAATGATAAAGGAGAGAAGATTCTGAATCTTGATACTGATTTCATTGATATTGTGTTCTTGATCTTAGACTATGAAAGTTATATAGATATAACCCTTGACTCCTCTAAAAATTTATACTAGGATAATAATTAGCCTATCTATGGGTTTTAAACAAATAATGGTTAAAAAACACTAGATCTATAGCCACAAGAATTCCTAAGACCTTGGCTTGGATAGACTTCAAGGATGAAGTAGGAGACATAATTTTACTCTTAAATAGAGTTAGAGGAAGCCCAAATACAAAGAATTATCAGGATTAAATGTACCAGTATATTTGGGTATTCCATAAAAATGAATATTACATTCACTAAGCCTAATTAATTAGTGAATCCATTCACAAATAGTTGTTGGAGATCCAAACTATAGGTAAATTCTATATGACTTCCTATCTTGTCTATATTTTAGCAAAAGGGAGGGCATTCCCAGGGTTAAACATAGTGCTCAATCAAATCAATTTTTTTTTAACTACTATCCTAATCTCACCTTAGAGGTGAGAAAAAAATAATTTAGAAGGGTTAATGATGCTTTTATCTACTACATCATAATCATGTTTGAAAAATAACTAGGGAGGAGAAGATTTTCTAATTTGGCAATAACATAAATTACAAAGTGGGGGTCATATTTCATTTAGTTCCTAAAATATTCATATATCAAAGTTGGTGGTTTTATTGGGTACTCTTAAACTCTTCCTAGATATGTAAGTGACAAATGGGCCCTAACAGAACTTGTGAGTCAACTAGTGGAAACCCATAAGTTTTTATCAAGTAGACAGAAGACACAGATCTAATTCCCTCTTAGTATAAGGAGATATACCAATCCTTACCTCTCTAAGGCCAAATGTGTAGATGTAGAGATGACTCAAATGACCTTGAGAGCTCTTTATATTGGCCTTTTTATGATGTGACTGGATATGTTACCAGTATAGTGGGTGCTACATATTCCCACATTCATTTTTATGAAGATTACGAGGAAGATATGCATGATGAAAAATAAGTTAGATTAAGAGATTATTTTATAATAACCCTAAAATAAATTAAGACTTATAAAATGGCACCAATTTGAGAAGATTTGAAATATGAGGAATAGCCAGTAGATAGGGTATACTATAATAATAAAATCTCTTTCCAACCTCTTCCTCTAGTCAGGTGGTCTACACCTGAATCCTTCTCCTTGTTATAGAGGACCACTCAGGTTGTAAACAAAACACTAAATTGGTTAAGGAATAAGGGGGTCAAAATAACCAAAGAGAATCTAAATATCATAGATAGATTGAGATAAGTGAAGGACAAGATGTAGTGGGAATAGTAGTAGAGGGTTCCATTAGTGGAACCTAAGTAGATTAGCCTATGGGTCCAGTTGTCTCACATAAGTGGAATCTGAGATCTAGTAGCCCAACTAATGGATCAACCACTATCAATTTCCAAAGAGGACACAACTACTATCCAACCAATGTAATTAATCCCTCATCCTATCTCCACTATTCATTAAATAGAAGTAATTACCCCTCCTATTTCCACATGTCCACCAATGTAATTAATTTCTCTTTCATCTGACTCCCCAACACAAGTGGCTCTTTTAGTAGAAATTCAATTAGTATAGTTGGTTATTCCAACTTCACCTTCACCTCCCTCTTCTACAATCACTTCCACCTCATCCCCTATATCCACTACCACAACATTAATCACCAACACCACCTAGTAATACATGGTTGCTAGCTTAGTCATTCTGACCACAAGCCCACTATTAGTCTTTGGGTTAAATACATCCCCATCTCCATCTTTGATAACATTTCCAATTTCATTCACTATAAGTATTCTCATTACATTAATTGATTCTTTTGATGCCTTATATTATACCCTTCTATAGGTTCCATTTTTACAACCACATGTGCCTACCTTTCCACTTATGTCACTTAAAATTTTTAAATCCATGGTAAACACATCCACATCCACTTCACCCATCCAAGTATCTTTGCCTTTTTATATTATCACATTAACCTAAACCCACACCAAGGAGGTGGAAATAGAAATACCCACTAATACCACTATGGCTACTCAACCCATCAATAGGGAAGAGATAACCAAATCATTAGCTAAGGATTTAGTGGTACTATCATTGGAAGATATGACACTTGTCATGATAAACACTAGTGTAGTAGCTTTAGCTACAAACTCATAGATAACAATGCTTATTGGGACAACACATGATTCATAGGTAGCCACTCCATGTTGGTTGACACAATCAATGTTAAAGAAAAAAAGTAGATATCTCTTATAAATCTAGATTTTGGTCTATTGGAGTTATCCAAACAACAAAATATAGGCCCTAGGACCATATCTAGAATCTCATATGATGCAACAAGGGGAAAATATGTGGAGATAGTAGTTCCCCCACCAAAAAAACAAAAGGAAGATTTAGTTGTGTGGGATTATCAAATATCTAAGGTGAACCTAGGTCATCTAACAAGAGAAGGACAAAATCATTATGTTTAAACCATCATAAGCTCTCTTTTTGATAAAATGGATAGTGACAAGGTCACTAAAGATGAACTAAAGAAAAAACTTGAGTAGTTGACAATTACTTTAAGAAAGTTCATAGACCTAGAAAATCCACCTAACTCTACCCAACCAACTTAATCTCTCTTATTTCCTTGATAAAGAAACAATTAATAAAATGATAGAGATTTGTATCATGAGAAGAGATACAAAATATTGGGTAGATGAACTAATCACAAAAGGAAACAAAGTAATATAGATACCTATGGACTACTATAAGACTTTGAAGGATGATCATGCATCTCTAAAGACAAATATAATCAAATATGAAAAAGAGGTTTAAAGGCTAAACCTCTACTTTCTAAAATTATAGGTTGTTGATCTAATTGAGACTGACACCCTCATATCAAAAAAGATATGAAAATTACTTAGGAGCATGAAGATTTGGATAGGGTAGCTAAATATAGAATTAGAATACTCTATGAGAGTATTGATAAGGCCAATATCACATGTGACAATACCATAGATATAATTTATGGTATTAAATATTCAGTTTGTAAATTTTCATGTGATGCAATGGATCACCAAGATATACCTTATCCTATTCAATAAGTCCAAGATAAATTCAAAGGGGTAGTTAAGCAAGAATAGGCACATGATACAACTTTCAACTTGAATTCTATCCACTGGTTCATCAAGTATCATAATACACTTGATCAAATGGGAAAACATATTCTAGTCTAAAGGGCTAATTCTAGAGAGCTATCTAAGGTAATAGTAGAATGTGGAATAAAAAATATTTACACATTTGGTCCTAATGAAGAATTCCTTCAAGAGATGTTCAGTATATTTGATGATTATATCAAAAAGATACAAGTAAAAAAGGATAGGAAATTTTTAGAAATCATTGTTGTAGATTGATTATTTTGATTATTTAGAACACATTTTGTAAACTACAATTGTTGTAAGATACATTGTAAAGTTTCATGTTGAAAAATTTAAACTATCATTTTGATAGCTGATATCTTTAAGTTGAGAAAGAGCTACTTGTAATTTTTAATTGTCTTTTTATCAAGATTTAAATTAAAAAAGTGCAACTTGTATTTCACACTTTTCCTTTTGACAAGTTTGAATTACTTTAATTGTAAAAAATCATGTTGTAATTTTCACTTTGATTTTTTGTCAAGTTGAATGACTTAGAAGTTGTAAAATTCTCAATTCTAAATTACAAGTTAGGTTTTGCAAGCTATAACTTAAAATATCCAAAAGCATTCAATTTTGACCAAGTCATGGTTCATTTTGGTGCCCCATTTTTATGGAGAGACTTCCTCAACTAAACTAAAGGAGAAATGGTTTAAATGAAAGACTCCAACAATTTTCTCTCCTCTTTCAACAACTAGTAAATCATCTAGTAGTTGTAGATTTCTTTTCCTCCATCTACTCTACTAAGGATGCCATTTCAATTTAAAAAGGATGACATTTACATGAAGTTTCCTAAATTTATTGCATTGGAACTGAGCATAAGTTTTTTTAAACTTATTCTCTATCAAGGGAGTGATTTTTGTATAATATGGGTTCCCTATGTATCCCATGCATCTTTTTATTGTTACATAAATTATTCTACCTTTGAACAATTGATCTACATGCTGTAACCTAGAGAATACTAATAGATTGAATTTTTGCCTTCCTTGTATTGTGTTATCTTTGTGTATATAAGGATATATATTAAATTTATGAATGATTTAAGTCTTATTTAAATAATATATATTCCTTTGTGTTATTTATTTTACCCTTTTGAAATTTTTTTGATAAAAAATAAAGAACTTTGTTCCTTATCTAATAAATGCCCAATATTACCTTTGACCTCATTTTTGAATAAGAGTGTGCTTCAATAAATTTTAGTATATTAAATATTCAACTATGTTTGAACAAAGAAAGCATTAATTTACACTATAAAATTTGATTCAATCAACATTTTTTAATTTTAAAACTCATTCTAAAAATCTTTTCCTCACAAGTCAAAACCCTAGTTAGGAGCAAGATCACTAAGAGGCAGTAGTTTGACATGAACTAGTCATATGCCAGTTGAACTAAGCTTAGTGAAAGGAAGTCAAATTTATCCATAGATTCATCTTAATTTTTTAAGGTCATATATCTTGGATTTTATCTCATTGTGTCATTAAATTTACCATGTACTGCAACTCGCATTACTCATAATACAATAAACACAAAATAGGTGCAAAATCTAATTGATAATAGTTTGTGGCACGCTCAGTGGGACCTAAAGATAATAGCTAAGAAATTGGTGCTATTATCAAAAATCATTATGTGAACCTTATACACATTTAAAGAGTACTTGGTGACTTTATTGGCTTACGAATTTAAGAAATTGAATTTTACATATGCCAAAAATATAGATAAGGTCATCTACTAAAGGTAAGAGGACTAACTTACAAGAACTATCATTTCCAAATAAAAAGAAATCAATATCAGTTGTACTTTATACTAGAATAAATCCTGCAAATATATCTACATCTCCCATAAATACCCACAATTATTTCATACCTCCCATTATAGCCCTAAGAAATTAGAATTTTATAACACTCAATGGAGGTAACCCACTTATGCTAGCCCAGTATGATGATATACCCACCTTAGATCTAAAATCCTTCTATATTTTAATAGTGAAACTTCCACCACACCCATTGAACATATTAAATATTTTGTTAACATCTACTTGATTCATAACAGAGCACAAGAAAATGTTTTTATTAGACTTCTTACCTCCTCATTTAAGGCTAAAGCCTTACAATGGTACAATAGTTTGGTTCCTAATTCCATGTATGTTTGGGATGATCTAGGGTCTACCCTATGCATGCAAGATGAGGATAAGAGTGACCAATTATCACTAGTTTAACAACTAACCACTATTAAATTGTCTCCTCATGAGTTTATGAGTGATTTTATTTTCTACTTTCAAAAGACATGGAATAAAATCCTAGTGTTGGTCAATCCAACCCAAAACAATGTTTTTCTTTATATTACTTGAGAACTTTAAATAGTGATTTAGCTTTTGTAACTCATTCAATGGGTGATACCACACTCTAAAATTCTTATGAAATAATAATAAGAGCATAAAATTACCTTATTCAAGGTAAAAAATTACCCCATAGCCTCTAATGTCATTATTTCTAGAGTTACATCCCATGCAACTCACTATAGCCCTAATTCCCACCATAAGAAATACACCAACTTTGTCTCCTACCCCTTATGATGATTTATATGAGGTTAAGCCACTACTTAAAAGCTTTGGTAATGAGTTTATAGCTATGAAAAGGAAATAATCCCAAAAATGCAAGCCTTATCAACCATCTAACCAAATATATCAGCACAATAGATAGCCATACCAAAGAAATTCACAACTCCAAAGTCAAACCATACAAGAATAACCACCAAATATCCATGCTCTACATACACCAATTAATTTAAAATCCAACTTTCATATTCATAACAACCTAGCTCAAGAATACAAGTGGTGTTATCCTTGTGCTTAACTACATAATTAAATTTTTTGCCCTCATAGTGTCATTAGTCAAGCCTTGATGGTACAAAGCATATCAAACCCCTAAGGGAAGCAAGAGGAACCTAATTATCAACAATGAGTGCTTTCTTAAAATGAGACCACTCTTTTAAACCAACAAGAGGAGTATTGTTGTGTCATGAATTAGGAGGAAGCACTAACCAATGGTGGTAGTTCAGTGGAAGCAAGTACACTCTCTAAGAAGAGAGTAGTAGAAGGTGATCAAACCAATAGGATTGACCAGGCTACAACTTCTAAAGTTATACAAGAGGTTGTAAAAATCAAAATAGTTCAAAAACCACCTTATGTGCCAATTGGTCAACCAAAGTCAAAATGATGATCCCAAATCTCATGAAAGAAGACATAACTCCCACAAAGGCACCATCAAAGGTTGGTATCATTATTTTTAGTGTTATAGAGAAAAAGAAAATTACTAACTTGAATGTTACCATGTGGGAAGCACTATCTATCCTATCATAAGGGACTTTCTACAGGAAGCCTTAAAAAACTTCCAACTAATAGAGAAGGTCACTTTTAAGGGATCTACTACTACAGTTAACTTATGTCAACCATAAACAAACACAAAATCAAGTATAACTAGTAAGCCTCCCCCTTTTAACCTTTCACTCATAGTTGGGAGAAATATTTTCCATAACTTCATGATAAACTTTGGGGATAACATTTTTGTTATTCCTAAGAAAATAATGGATGTTCTTGGTATTAAATACATACCTGTCACAAAAGGCATGGTTAAATTGGATGAGACTACTATCCAAATAGTCAGGACTATAATAAGTTTAAACCTTACCATCCATGCCCAAGCTTATCCATATCCTAATATATCTCAATTATTTACCCACCCCCTATTTTTCTATCTACCTTTACCAAAACTTCAATGTAAAAATGAAAGGATACTTATTTCTTGATTGGTCCCATATGTTGTTTAGGAAAAGATATGGGACTAGAGTGATAATAAGAGCTGGGCCAACTAATAAAGACCATATTAAACCATACACTCCTATCCTTATGGAAATGAATTTCACATTGAAATATCAAGAGGAGTAACTTGACCATGAGGTTATAACACCCATGTAATAAATCCCAAACACTCACCTAGATGAATTGGGACCAAATCTCTAGTTTTATCCTTGTGGTTATGTCAAGGAAATAGGAATAGGTACATATTGTATTCATGAAGATGATGAAATCATCCCAAATCTTATGAAACCATTTGAGGATCATAAGGGAATGTGAAAACTATAATTTGATGTCTCAATGAGAAATAATGGTGAAGGTACAAGTATTGTTTTAATCTCTCCCCAAAAGGAGAGTTATTTCAAATCTTATAGACTTCAGTTCATCTGCACTAATAATATGGTTGAATATGAAATAGATCGAGGTCTTTAATTGGCCAAGGAAAGGGGAACACAATCACTACAAGTGTTTAATTATAGTGAACTAATCATTCACCAAGTAAGATCAAAAAACACAACCAAGAATAACTTGTTGAGACCTTACAAACATAGGGTTTAGGACCTATAGGAAGATTTTATCACTTTGAACATTCAAGTGATACAAAGAGCATAGAACAAGGATTCTGATCACATGGCCTCAATGGGTTCTCAATATAATCAACCAAAAGAGATTAAGAAGGATAACATCCATCATGTAAAATTAATAGTGAGATTGTCTATTCTAGACAATGCAACCAACTGGAAATTTTTTGAAAATGATCAACAAATTATTAATTTTCTATGAGATGAGGCTGAATTATTTTACAAAAACTAGTCAAGGCTCCAAAAAAAATATGAGGAGAAAGTAATTTAGTTAAAGACAAACATGTTTCCCATGGGTCTTGTTACTTTAAAAAGTATCTTCAACTCTGATGATCATATGAAGGGTGAGAAGAAACAACTCACATTCAACGAATAACACTATGAACAAGTAGTCATTTTAGAAGGCAAAGCATTAAAGATTGGAAAGGTATGCAATACTTTTGAAAATAAATATTTTATTTTATTGTGTCAATAATTTGATGATAACTTTGCTTGGAGTTATAAATATCTAAGGGGTTTTGACCCTAGCTTAGCCCAACACACAATAGGACTTAACCCAAATACTAATCTTGATAAAAATAGAGACCAAAAAATCCAAAAATTGAACCCTTGATGAAGAGTGAGTTATCTAAATTGATAGAAGCTAACATCATTTTCCCTATCAAACACTCATCTTGGGTTGCTAACTTTTTCCTTCTTAGGAAAAGTAATGATGAAATCAGGTTTTGTGTACATTTTTAGGACATAAACAAAGCATCTTTGAAGGATCATTATCCCCTTCCACCCATGGATCAAATCATTGAAATTGTATCTAGATCTAAAAGGTTTTCCCTTCTAGATGGTTATTTTAGACATAACCAAACCCTAGTTCATAAATTTGACTAGTTCAAGACTACTTCCACTATAAAATGGGGCACATATTCATATAAAAATATGCATTTCAGTCTAACCAATGTTATTGCTACATTACAAAGAGCTATGGATATGGCTTTCAGGGGTTTGGTAAATGAGATGATTCTGGTCTATCTAGATGACATCACTATTTATTAAAAATAGGTTTGTGACCACCTAGATCACCTTATGAATTTTTTTGAAAGGTGAAAAGAGTTTTGAGTTTCCCTCAATCCAAATAAGTGAATTTTTGTAGTTCATAAAGTGAAACTACTAGGATACATAGTTTCAAAAGAATGTCTTATAAAAGAACTAGAGAGAGTAAGTGTTATATCTTCACTAGCACTTATGAGCCATAAAAAGAGGTTACAAAGTTTTCTAGGGAAGATTCACTTCATAAGGAAGTTCATTCAAAAAAATTCCTCCATGGCCAAACCCCTTACTACTATGCTTAAAAAGGGGGTCAATTTCAGCTAGACAAGGGAAGGAAAGGATAGTTTTGAAGCCATCAAGTAGGCTATTTCTCAATTTCTTACCCTTGTACCCTAAATATGAGAATAATTCTAATATTTATGCTTTTTAAGGAGAGGATAGTGTATCAACTATTCTGACCTAATAAGATGAAGAATAGTTGGAGTAGCTTATAGCCTTTTTTCAGTCAGTCTTTGAAGGATTATGAGGAAAAGTATAGTTTCCTTGAGAAGTAAGTATATGCAATAATTAATGTTATCAAAAAATATAGGCACATTCTCTCAAATAAAAAAATTCATCTAATAGTTAGTCACTAGATTGTTAAGGAGTTCATGTTGAGCTAAGAGATAAATGAAAAGAGGGCATGTTGGATAATGAAATTCATAGAATATGATGTGATGATCAAAATAACTAAGCTTGTAAGAGGAAAGGGATTATGTGAGAAGCTTGTTTCTAATATAAAAAATGTTGATATAGTATCTGATGTAGTATATTTTCAATAGGTATTCCAACTAACCACTCTACATTTTCTCAACATCTGAATTAGAAACATAACTACCTTCTTGTAGACTAGCGAATACATGTATGAGATCTAACAATCTAATAAGAGGTGCTTCAGACTCAAGTCTATTCCTTAATATCTTGTTGATGGGATTTTTTTTAAGAAATATATTAATGAAGTTATGTTGAGGCACATCTAGCATTATCAAATTCCCAAGGTGATTGAGGAGTTTCATAATGGATTATTGGGTGGCCATTTCTCCAAAAGGACCAATACCATCAAAATAATGAGGACATGCTACTATTATCCTAAACTATTCAAAGATGAGCATAAATGGGTGCAAAATTGTGAGAAATGTTTCTACTTTATAGGCAAGCAAAGATTAGTAGCACTCAGTCTCTAACCAATCTAGGTTAACCAACCATTTTCTCAATGGGGATTAGCTTTCATTGGCATGATAAATATACCATCAAGTGATGGACACACGTGGGTCCTTACAACAATTGATTATTTCACTAGATGGACTAAAGTGATTTCATTGAAAGATGTCATGAAAGCATCTATCTTGGAATTTATAGATGACATTGTCACTAAATTTGGTGTTCCTTACACCATTATCTCAGATTATGCTAAAGTTTTCATGGGCACTCAAGTGATTTAATGGATAGTGAGAAATATTGTATACTTGAAGACTTCATCTAGTTATTACCTACAAGTTAATGGCTTGGCTAAATCCACCAAAAAAAATCTCATAAGGATTATTAAAAGGATAATGGAGGATAACTAAAGGATATGGCACACCAAGTTGAAATCAACACTTTGGGCTAATAAGATCACTCCCAAGAGAGCCATTGGTAATTCTCAATTCATGTTGGTCTATATAAGGGAAGCTAGACTTCCACTATCAGTAGATTTACCATCTTTGGAGCTTAATCATCAATTAGAATTGATTGAAAATGATGTAATGACCATGCGATTGGCAAAACTCATGGAGCTAGAACAAGTTAGGAACCAATCAATTCAAGTTTTGGAAACAAATTAGGCACAAATAAAGAGAATTTTTGACAAAAAAATCATCTAATAGGAGTTTTAATGAAGGAAACATAAAATGGGATGCTAAGAGAGCCAAGCTAGGTGAGCATACAAAGTTTGATATAATATGGAGTGGTCCATATGTCATAACTCAATGTAAAGGAGGAAATGCATTATAGCTATCTAGGCTTGATGGATCAGAGCTACCTATCCTAGTCAATGGGATATACCTCAAATCTTGATTTTGAGGTTTGAATTCTTTCCAAACATTGTATTTATTAGGTTTAGTTAGTTTTCCCCAATAAGTACTTTCACATAATCTATATCTCATTAGGAGTTTTGTTTCCTTAGTTTATTTCTATTTTGTTTTCCTTATTTTGTTCTTGTTTAGGAAATTCCCAAAAAAAATTCTTGTCTAATTATCATGTGTTAAGATTAAAATGACTCCATGCCCAATGAACTAGAAGGATACTAGAAAAGAATTGATTAACAGACAATCACCCTATAGAGGTTGTCAAAATTTTTGATATTTTTATGCCAAATATATCAAAATAACTTATGCCTAAATGGAGACCCATAATTTTTTTGAGAAAAAGATTTAAAGCAGACCTAAAAACCTTTTTATAGGACCCAAGTGAAAAATAGAGATTTTTGTGTAGTTTTCAACTTTACAAATTTTCATAATGCACCCAAACCTCTACTTTCCTGCTTACCCAATGCCTAGCATAAATCAAAATTCATGTTGTACTTTATAACTTTACAAGTTGAAAAATGCAATCGGGACTTCACTTTCCACTCTTATTTGATATTAGTGGGAATCAAAACTCTTATTACACTTTGCAATGTTGAAAAGTTTTAAAGTGAAACATGAACTTTGCTTTATGTCTTTTACCATGACCTAGCTGGAATCAAAACTTCCACTACACTTTTCAACTTTTCAAAGTTTTAAAGTGTAACTGGAGTTCTAATACCTACTTCTAAGGAATTTTCCACCTCCAATAAATCCACTCAATGGAAAGTGGAGATTAAAAAGCAAAAAAAAAATTACAATTTGAAAAATTACAAAATAACTTCAATGACCCACTTTCCCACTATTTATCCATCTACCATCATGCTTAACATTTATCACATGGTTTATTAATATAAAATTAGTTTTTTTGCATCATTTTTAATATTGAAAATCAAATCTAGAGCTCTTTTTCCAAGTGAAAATGTAATGTGAGCATCAACCTCCATTACCAAATAATGTAATGCATGCACCAAATCTACCATTGCCAACCCCTATGCATGCAAATACAATATCCATCTAGGTCATTCATTTTTTTCTTAATATTTGTAGTATTATTAATACCATTATTATTTTAACAAATCTTAGGTTTTTTGTACTATATTCTAGGGTTTTTTTGTAGAATCATTAAAAGAGTATCATTTGCTCATAATTTCTAGTTTTATATTCATGTATTGAAATCTTCTTGTTAAAATCTATCAATACTATTGTGATTTCATTAGATTTATCTAAGAAATCTAGGGTTTTTCAAAATTGTTAAAAGATAGAATATTCCCAAAATATCCCCCATGCAAATTCTAGTATAAATCCCTCTTACTATTGTAAGATCAAACCCCACAGAGATTTCAATTCCAGAAACACATAAAACCCTTGGTGGAAATTCCCCTTATTTTAAAAACTCTGAGTTCCCATCAAAATTTTGAATTACCTCTGTATACCATTTTCCTACCAAACATTTTATCAAAATTTAAAAGTGAAATTATAAGTCAAAATCCCATCAGACATTCTAGTTGGACTTTATAGCTTCAATTGTATATTATACATCTGCCAGATTTTTCAACTGCAAAATCATAATAAAACCCTACTAGGTTCAACGTAGAGAAACAAACTAAAATTTCAAGACCAAATCCTAACCAACTATGTAGTTGGTTTCTTGCACCCATTTACCCAGTTTAAATTTCTATAAAAGAGATGAAGTTCAATTTAAAGGGACCTAGTGTCCCATGTAGCCTAGATTCAAACACTAACAAGATCATCGACATAGATCTAAGTCACAAAAACCTAACAAACTTCTAGAATAGATTAAATTCATAATTCAAGAATGATTGGATTCAAAGTATTTAAGATAGTGGTTTTGCCCAAGTTATATCATTCCCACTCTCAGTGCAAAGCTTTGAGCTTGTGTTCATCATGGCTAAACACTATGATGTTGAAAAGAGGGAATTAGTGAATGATAAAGGAGAGAAGATTCTGAATCTTGATTCTAATTTCATTGATACTATATTATTGATATAAAAATATGAAAGCTACATATATATAAATCTTGACTCTTCCAAAAGTTCTATCAGGATAATAATACAATTTATCTACAAGTTTTAAATAAATAATGGTTAAAAACCCCTAGATCTATAGCCAAAAGAATGCCTAAGACCTTGGCTAGGATAGATTTTAAGGATGAAGTAAGAGACATCAATTGGATGTACCAATATATCTGGATAAACCATCAAAATAAATAATACATTTACTTAGCCTAGTTGATTAGTGACTCCATTCATAAATAATTGATGGAGGTTCAAACTACAGGTAAATTTTATATGACTTCCTACCTTGTCTATATTTTATCAAAAGGGAGGGCATACCTGAGATTAAATATTATGATTGATCAAATCAACAATTTTTTTAACTACTATCTTGATCTCACCTTAGAGGTGAGAGAAAAATAATTTAGAAGGGTCAATGATGCTTTTGTCTCTTGCATCATAATCATGTTTGAAAAAGAACTAGGGTAAAGTTTATTTTTTGATGCTACAACTTTAGAAATTATAAAGTGGGGGTCATATTTCATTCAGTTCCCAACACATTTATATATCAAAGTTGGTGGTTATAGTGGGTACCATTACACCCTTCCTAGATATGTAAGTGATAAATAGGCCCTAATGTACATTTTGAGACAACTAGTGGGAACCCATAATTTTTTATCAAGCAAACATAATATAGGGATCCACTTCCCTATCAGTATAGGGAGATATACCTTTACTTCCCTATCTAAGGCCAAATGTGTATATGCATAGATGACTTAAATGGCCTTGAGAGCTCCTGATGCTAGGCCCTTCTATGATGTAACTATCTATGTTACCAATATATTGGGTGCCTCATATTCCCACATTCCTTTTTATGAAGATTACTGGGAAGATATGGAGGATGAAGAAGAGGTTAGATTAAGATATTATTCTATAATGACCCTAGAATAAATTAAGACTTATAACATGGCACTAGTTATAGAATATTTGAAAGATGAGTGACAACTAATAGACAAGGTATATTATGATAATCAGATCTATCTCTAACCTCTTCCTCTAGTCAGGTGGTCTACACCTAAATCCTTCTCCTTGTTAGATAGGACCACCTAGGTTGTAAATATAAAACTTAACTAGTTAAGGAGCAAGGGGGTCAAAATAACCAAAGAGACCCTAAATATAAGAGATAGCTTAAGATAAGTGAAGGATAAGGATGTAGTGGCAAAAATAGCAGAGGGTTCCAACAATGGAACCCAAGTAGATCAAGTAGTGGGGCCAGTTGTCTTGCATAATTGGAAAAATAAGTAGAAGGAAAAAAGGCTTCTTCTAGTAGCCAAGAGCCAATAACCCAACCGATGGATCAACCACTATCAATTTCCATGAAGGACAAAACTACTATCCAACCAATGCAAGTAATCCCTCCTCCTATCTCCACTATTTAGATAGTACAAGAAATTACCCCTCACGTTTCCACAAGCCCACTAGTGCAAGTAATTACTCTTTCACCTGACTCCCTAGTATAGGTTGTTCTTTTGGCAATAAGTCAATCAGTATAATTTTTTATTCCAACTCCACCTTTGCATCTCTCTTCCATAATCACTTCTACCTCATCCCTTATATCTACTACCATACCATTAATCACCAATTCTACCTAGCAATACATGGATGATGACTCAATCATTTTGACTGTAACCCCACTATCTATTATAGCCACTTGTTTGAATACACCCCCATCTCAATCTTCCATCATAGTGCCCATTTCATCCACTCTAAGTATTCCCACTACATTAATTGATTCTTTTACTACCTTGGATTCCACCCTTCCACATGTTCCCTTCTTCCAACCACATGTGCCTACCTTTCCACTTGTGTCATTTTTAAATTCTCCACCCTTAGTAAGCACATCCACATCCACTTCACCCATCCAAGTATCATTGCCTTATTCCACTCTCATATTAACCTAAACCCCCTCTAAAGAGGTATACATAGAGATAACCAAAAATACAATTATGGATACTCAACCCACTAATGGGGAAGAGATAACAAATCATTAGCCAAGGATTTAGTTACAATATTAGTGTTAGATACAACACTTGTCATGATAACCACCAATGTAAAAACTTTAGTTATAGACTCATAGATAGTAGTGCTTGTTGGGACAACACAAGATTCATAGGTAGCCACTCCAAGTTGGCTAACATAATCATTTCAAAGAAAAGGAAACAAATGATATCTCTCAACACTCTATATTTTGGTCTATTGGATGTATCCAAATGACCAAAGATAGGCCCCAGGACCATATCCAAAATTTCATCTGATGCAGTAGGGGAAAATATGTGGAGATAGTAGTTCTCCCACTAGACAAATAAAAGGAAGATTTAGTGGTGGGGAATTATTAGATATCTAAGGTACACCTAGGTCATCCAACAAGAGATGGACTAAAACATTATGTTTAAACTAGCATAATATCTCCTTTTGAGAAAATAAATAGTGATAAGGTCACTAAAGATGAACTGAAGAACAAATCTAAGCAATTGATATCTACCTTAAGAAAGTTAATAAACCCAAAAAATCCACCTAACTTTGCCTATCCAACTCAATCTCTATCTTAGTTCCCTAAAAAAAAGATTTGAGGCAATGGCAAAGATTGGTACCATGGGAAGAGCTATAAAATATTGGGAAGATGAACTAATCATAAAATGAAATAGATTAATAGAGATGGACATAGACTAATATAAGACTTTGAAGGATGATCATGCATCTCTAAAGGTAGAGACATGCAAATATGAAGAAGAGGTTGAAAGGCTAAACCTCTACTTTCCAAAATTATAGGTTGTTGAACTAATTAAGATTGACATCCTCATATAATACAAAATATTAAAGAATCCTTAAAAGTGTAAAGAGATGGACAGGGAAGCTAAATTATGAATCAAAATACTCTGTGAGAGTATTGATAAGGCCAAAATCACATGTGATAAGGCCACATATATAATTTATGATATTGAAGTTTCACTTTATAAATTATGATGTGATGCAACAAATCACCAAGATAAACCTTGTACTATTCAAGAAGTCTAAGATAAATTCAAAGGGGTAGTTAAGCAAGAATAATCACATTATATAACTTTCAACTTGAATTTTATCCACTAACACATCAAGTATCATAATACACTTGATCAAATGGGAAAAGAGATTCAAGTCTATAGGGTTGCTTTCAGAGAGCTATTTGAGGCAACAACAAAATGTTAAATTATCAATCTTTACACATCTAGTCCTAACAAAGAGTGCCTTCAAGAGATGTTCAACAACTTTGATACTTATATCAAGAAGATACAAGAAAAAAAGGATAAAGAATCTTCATAAATCACTGTTATAGTTGATTATTTGAAACACATTTTGTAAACTACAATTTTTGTAAGATACATTGTAAAGTTCAAGTTACAAATTGCAACTATCATTTTGACAACTCTCACCTTCAAGTTGAGAAATAACTACTTGTAATTTTAAATTATCTTTTTTTCAAGCTTTTAGTTGAAAAAGTGAAACTTATATTTTGTACTTTTCTTTTTGACAAGTTTGAATTGCTTTAGTTGTAAAAAATCATGTTGTAATTTGCACCTTCTTTTTTCATTAGGTTGAATGACTTAAAATTTTTAAAAGTCTCAACTATAAATTTTAAGTTAGTTTTTACAACTTATAACTAAAAATATCCAAAAGCATTCAATTTTGACTAAGTCATGGTTCATTTTGGCATCCCATTTTTGTGGAGTGACTTCCTCAACTGAACGAAAGGAGAAATGGTTCAACTAAAATATTCCAATAGATTTATCTCCTCTTTCAACACCTAGTGAAGAATCCAATATTTGTAGATTTCTTTTCCTCCATCTACTCCACTAAGGATGCAATTTCAACCTAGAAAGGATGACATTTTCAAAAAAAATCCCAAATTTCTTTCTCCAAAATAGAGTGTAAGGTTTTTTTAACTCCCTCTCTCTTAAGGGAGTGATTTTTGTATAAATATGGATTCCTTACATAACCCATGAATCTTTTTGTTGTTAGAGAAAATTTTATTCCTTTGATGAACTGATCTACATGTTGTAACCTAGAGAATATGAATAGACTAAAGTTTTACCTTGTATTATGTTATCTTTGTGTATGTGCAACTATCTATTAAATTTTTGAATGATCTAAGTCTTATCTCAGTCATATTAATTCATTTGTGGTATTGATTTTTCCCATTTGAAAACTTGTTGAGAAAAATAAATAACTTTGTTCCTTATGTAATAAATGCCCAATATTACCTTTGATCTCATTTTTGAATAAGATTGTGCTTCAATAAATTTTATTATATTAAATATTCAATTATGTTAGAATAAATCAAGAATTAATTTCAACTATAACCATTTGGTGCAACCACCATTTTCTACTTTTAAAACTCATTATAAAACTCTTTTTCTCACAAGTTAAAACCCTAGTTAGGAATGAGATCACTAAGAGCTAGTAGTTTGACATGAACTAGTCATATATTAGTTGTACTAAGATTAATGAAAGGAATCCAACCTTCTCTATAGGTTCACCTCAAATCTCAAGTATCCCACAACTTGGAGGTGATCCAATTGTGTCATTAGATTTCCTACATACTACAACTCATGCTACTCATAATACAATAAACATAAAATGAGTGTAGATTATAATTGATAATAGTTTCATTTTAAGT
Source organism: Torreya grandis (assembly GCA_037957365.1). Lineage (NCBI taxonomy): Eukaryota > Viridiplantae > Streptophyta > Pinopsida > Cupressales > Taxaceae > Torreya > Torreya grandis. The sequence goes on from JARHVA010002015.1 coordinate 2,868,824, forward strand.
GAGTTTATTTCTATTACTTAATGAATAAAATAGAGAATGATTAATGACCTTATTATGTGGTTTTGCATTATTTATTATGGTTCATACCAATAAGGTTATTGTAATGATATAGACTATTGACAAGATTCATAAATTTTATAGTTAGGATAATCATAATTCGACCTTTAATTAATGGAATGCTAGTTATATTTTTATTATTTACATTCATTATGTTGCCTAAAACTAAGTGGAGTTTCTAAATTTAAAGTTATTTTATTACAGGCAATGTGTTGCAAGGACCTATAGTTGATGATTATTTTATAGAATCCCAACTGGTAGCATCATGTTAATTATCTGTATGAGCTGGTAAAGCATTCTTGAGTTAGATGGTCATTGGATTAAAGGTGAATATATGTGCTTAAAAATTATAATCTTATCTTCAGCATTGAATTTCTTGGTTCATTTTATATTTTGATCATTAAAATAATGAGTAATCTTAGAATTGGTATGAGGCTTAAATATGTTGGGTGAACTTGTAATGTTTACACTATGATCAGTGGTTTTATATTTCACCTTGGTAATGAGTTATTAAATCATAAATTTCCTTAATTAACACATAAGTTATTGGCTAAAATTACTTAAGTTGTTGGGGATCAACCAATAATGTTGATTAAACTTATGAAAGCAATAAACGTGGAATTAAATCAGAATGATAAGTAACTAGAATGATAAATAGCAAAGAACAAGAGATACAAGAAACCACCCTAAAAACTTGTATTAAACTCTTTAAAGAAGGAATACAATTGAAGAAACTTCTTTTCTTCCACACCTCTCTCAGATGTACAGATCTCTCTCTAGATCTCTTTCCCTCAAGAGCTCTCTTTCTATTATAATCAACTCTAACAACCTGGAATGATTCACATATACAATTCTGTATTGTTCTATTCAACATTCATTACGATAAGATAAGAAGATCTGTCCTATTATATAATAATTAGGAAACATGAGCATGCATTTACAACCAATAGTTATGCCTCTTAAAAAAGGGCTCTAAAACAATCTTACTAATAATAGAGATGCGGACTTAAGACTATCACTTAATCCTAACATGCAAACACTCAGTTCTGTCCATGGAAATAGCTTTCTAGACGCACAGGTAATCGACATCAGTTCCTGCCTATTTGCCTGTGACCGATGTCAGTTGATCCCTATCAATGCCAGTATCTCTTGGTCTGCTCCTGACCGACATCGATCGCTCCTGACCGATGCCAGTGACTGTGTAAACCTGCAACTATCAAACTTCACTCATTTAGTGAAGCTTTTAGCTCCACACCTTAACAATCTCCCACTTGGAGATAAACGGCTGCACCAGTACCTATATAGTAACATCTTCTAGATCCTCCATCTTCAACTCAATCATGAAGACCAACAGAAGTTGAATGAAGATTCAACTTCTCCTTTGTAACTGGATTGGTTAACATATCCGCAGGATTCTTATCTATATGGATCTTCTCTAGCTTCAACTCACCATCCTCCAATACTTGTCATATGAAGTGGTACCTAAGCTGTATATGCTTTGTTCTTGAATTAAAGGCTGAATTCTTAGCCAAATGAATTGCACTCTGACTATCACTGTATAATCTGCAACTCTCTTACTCCTTTCCAAGCTCTTCCATGAACCATGTCATCCATATCATCTCTTTGCTAGCTTATGTGGCTGCAATATACTCTGCTTTTATAGTTGATAAGGCAACAACCTTCTGCAACTTTGATATCTAGCTAACCGTCGTTCCACCAACAGTGAAAACATATCCTGTGGTGCTCCTCCTGCCATCCAAATCACCTGCCATATCTGAATCTACATAACCATGTAGAGAAGTATCTGAACCTCCATAGCACAAATGCCTACTGCTGGTTCATCTCAGATATCTAAGGATCCACTGAACTCCTTTCCAATGCTCCTTCCCTGGATTGGCCATATACTTACTTACAACTCCCACTACTTGGGCAATATTTAGTCTAGTACACACCATTGCATACATTAAACTCCCTACTGTGGAATAATATGGAACTCTACTCATGTACTCTACCTCATCATGTGAATTAGGACATTGTTCTTTACTCAACTTAAAATGTCCAGCCAGAGGTGTGCTTACCGATTTTGCATCTTGCATATTGAACCGTTTCAACACCTTGTTCACATAATCCTCTTGAGACAAAATCAACCTGTGATTTTTCCTGTCTCTCTTAATGCTCATGCCAAGGATTTTCTTTGCTGCTCCCAAATCCTTCATGGAAAACGTGTGAGCTAATTTCACCTTAAGCTTAGAGATATCCTACATGTGTGATCCTAAAACTAGCATATCATCTACATACAACAACAAAATAATATATCTACCATTATCCAATCTCTTAAAATAAACAAAATGGTCAGATTGACACCTACTATAGCCATGCTCAGTCATAAACCTGTCAAATCTCAGATACCACTGTCTAGGAGCTTGCTTGAGGCCACACAAGCTTTTCTTCAATCTGCACACTAACTTCTCCTTACCCTTGACCTCAAATCCTTTCGGCTGTTCCATATATATTTCTTCATCCAAATATCCATGAAGAAACACTGTCTTAACATCAAGCTGCTCAAGATGCAAATCCTCAATAGAAACTAAAGACAGTACAGTCCATATAGAAGTCATTTTAACAATAGAAGAAAAAATCTCACCAAAATCAATACTTGGTTTTTGTGCAAATCATTTCACTACCGACCTAGCCTTATATCTCATCTATCCATTCTCACCTTCTTTCAACCTGTAGGTCCATATGTTCTTCAGTGTCTTCTTACCTGCTGGCAACTCAACCAAATCCCATGTTTGGTTCTCTTTCAAGGACTCCATTTCCTCAACCATGCCACACTCCCACTGATTCTTGGATTCTACCTATATTTCTTCTTTAAAACTCTCTAGTTCTCCACCATAAGTAAGCAATAAATAGAATAATGAAGGGGAATATCGAATTGGAGATATACTTACCCTTTCTGACCTCCTGATGGGTGTCTGAGACTCATCCACAACACGCTGTCTGCCCAAATTCTCTGACAGTGACCGACCTCGGTCACTTCTAGGCCTATAACTAGCCAATGTCAGTTCTTCTTAACTGACGTCGGTTCCTGCCTGGCCAACATCCGTCACTATATGACCAACATCGGTTTTTGTCCTACTAACGTCAATTCCTACCTGGCCGACATCGGTCTCTGTGTTTTCCTGTTTGTGATTATTTCTTCTCGTGAGCTCATTTTGGACCGTCACCTCATCCAATTCTCCATTGCTCTACCCAGATTGATTCAGCTTCTTCAACTAATCACTATACATCACTTTTTCATTGAAAACAATATCACGGCTCTTAATTATCTTATTAGTTCCTAGATTCCAAAACCTGAATCTGAAATCATCAGAGCCATAGCCAATAAATGTGCACCTCATAGACTTAGCATCCAGCTTCTTTCTATTTTCCTTATCAACGTGCACAAAGGATTCACAACCAAAAACTTTGAGAAATGAGAGATCTACCTTTTTACCTATCCATGCCTCTTCTAGAATTCCACCATCCAGAGTTGTAGAGGGTCCTCTATTAATCAGGTACACTACAATATCAATAGCTTCTGCCCAAAACTCTAAGGGCAAACTAGCATGCAATCTCATACACCTTGCGCACTCCATTGTTGTTTTGCTCATCCTTTAAGCAAATCCATTTTGCTGAGGTGTCCTTGGAACCATCCTTTGCCTATGGATTCCATGCATATAACAATACCAGTTGAACTTGTAGTTGTAGAACTCACCACCATTGTCAGATCTCAGGCACTTCAATCTTCTGCCTATTTCATTCTCAACCATAGCTTCCCAAATCTTAAAAGTCTCAAATACATCAGATTTCTTCTTAATACAATAGACCCATGCCTTTCTTGTAGCAGCATCTATGAATGAAACATAGTACTGTGATCCTCTAATAGAAGCAACCTGAGCCGGTCCCCACACATCTGTGTGAACAAGCTGCAACTTATGCTTCTTCTTTGTTGATCCAGTCTTGAGAAAACTCACTCTCTTTTATTTCCCAAAAACACAGTGCTCACAAAAATCTAGATCTATGCTTTTCAAATTTGAAAGCTTACCTTTTGACTTAAGAATTGACATTCCCTTCTCACTCATGTGGCCAAGCCTTGAGTGCCACAACTTTGCATCCACATCTGAAGTAGATAATAAAAAAGGAGAATTATTAGTAACACAATTACATAAATAGAGAGTACCCACTCTCTTACCTTTGGCCAATACAAGTGCACCCTTGGTCACCTTCCAAGATTCAACTGTGAGAGTTACTGTACAACCCTCATCCCCTAACTTTCCTATAGAAATCAAATTTCTCTTCAAGCTGGGAACATGCATCACATCTCTCAACACCCATGTGTTTCCATTTTGCATTTTTAGCTACACTTTTCCTTTGCCAATAATTTTACAAGGCTCATCATCCCCTAAATACACTATTCCAAAATCTCCATGGATATAGTCACTAAAATATTCTCTATTAGGGGTAGCATGGAAAGATGCACCAGAATCTAAAACCCAAGATTCTATATTATTATGCAAAGAGAATATTAAAGCATCTTGTGCAATACCTGCAACCTTTGCTTCTTCTTTTCCTTCGTGCTGATTGTCCTCCTTGGGCTTTGACCAGCAATCTCTGCTTATGTGCCCAATCTTTCTACAATTCCAGCATTGTGGCTTCCTACCATTTCTGGATTTGGATCTACCTCTCACCTTTGACTTAGACCTTGATCTCCTCTTGCTCTTCTCTTTTTGCCTTCCCCTACTCTCAAAACTTAAAGCATTCCCTGATGTTTCCTTTGTGCTTTTCTTGTGAATTTATTCATTCAAGTTTACACTAACAACATCCTCTACTTTTAAAATATTTGAAGCAGATGCAGTATTACTAACTTCCATTACTAAGCTATGCCAACTTTCAGGCAAAGAACATAATATTAAAAGAGCTTTAATTTCATCATCAAACACTATTTTGATTGAACTTAATTGATTTACAATTCCATTCCATGGAAATCATTCAGATGATTAGATACAGATCCACCTTCCTGCATACGCAAATTAAATAATTGCTTCATAAGATATACCTTATTAGAACCTGAGGGTTTTTCATACAAATTTGCTAAAGTAGTCATTAACTCTACCATTGTCTTTGCCTGTGATAAATTAGATATCACAATAGATGTCAGACTCAGTCTTATAGACCCTAGAGCCTTTCTATCAAGAACTTCCCATTCTTCATCATCCATGTCTATGGGCTTCTTTGCAATCCCACCTAACGGTAAGTATAGATCTTTCTGATACAAATAATCCTCTATCTTCATTCTCTAATGTTGATAATTCTTGCCATTAAACTTCTCCATTCTCAGTTTACTTTCTTCTGCCATTGCTTCTCCCACTCAAATAGAAATCCCTGCAGAAACCCCTGTGAGTACCCTGTAATCAATACACACTACACAGATCCGAACCACCTGTTAGTGAACCTGAGCTTTGATACCACTTTTTGGGGATTAACCAACAATGTTGATTACACTTATGAAATCAATAAACGTGGAATTAAATCAGAATGATAAGTAACTAGAATGATAAATAGCAAAGAATAAGAGATACAAGAAACCACCCTGAAAACTTGTATTAAACTCTTTATAGAAGGAATACAATTGAAGAAACTTCTTTTCTTCCACACCTCTCTCAGATGTACAGATCTCTCTCTAGATCTCTTTCCCTTAAGAGCTCTCTCTCTCTCTCAATTACAAATAACTCTAACAACTTGGAATGATTCACATATACAATTATGTATTGTTCTATTCAACATTCATTACGATAAGCTAAGAAGATCTATCCTATTATATAATAATTAGGAAACATGAGCATGCATTTACAACCAATAGTTATGCCTCTTAAACAAGGGCTCTAAAAAAGTCTTACTAATAATAGAGATGCGTACTTAAGACTATCACTTAATCCTAACATGCAAACACTCAGTTTTGTCCACAAAAATAGATTTCTAGACGCACAGGTAACTGACATCAGTTCCTACCTGTTTGCCTGTGACCGACTTCGACTGATCCCTGCCGACACCGGCATCTCCTAGTCTACTCCTGACCGACGCTGGTGACTGTGTAAACCTGCAACTATCAAACTTTGCTCATTTGGTGAAGCTTTTAGCTCCACACCTTAACATAAGTGATGTAATCTTGCATTGACATATACATGTTAATTAATTGGTGTGAATGCCTATGTTTAATAATAGCATGATATTATAACTAAGAAATAAGTAAGAAACATTTAGGTGCAACACCTCTATGGATTTCTTATAGGATGGAATATCTATATCACAAAAAAGTAATTTAGTTTTCTAATGCTATATGTATGCTTATTAAATAGGGTGCTCACTTGTATGTGATGCCATCCACCTTAAACTAAGTGTATTGTGGCTCCTCTATATTTAATGAGGAATAATCCTCTCATAACAGAGTTATATCTTCATGTGTGACCTTTGTCAAATATGGGAACAATGGTTCAATAATCATTAAATAATTTTGGATAATGGTATAGTGACACAATGGGGGTGGCATAAGGATTGACCCTTTCTTGGGTGAATCCTAAAAGATTGGGTTAACTCAATAGATTTTTTTGTGTTGGATTTAATATTGGTTTAAAGATATTCACTTTTTTATTGTACAATGTGGTAAGACTTATCTAAGTAATTTAGTGAGAGGAATTCTTCTGTTTGGTCATTTTAGACCTCCATGTTTAAGTGTTGCATTTATTTTTATCTTATTTACATGTTTAATAATTGGCTAACAAGACATTCTGTGATATGATTAATTTTATTGTTATTGTTATTAGCATTATCTATTTGGAATAATAGGGATGTTGGTTGAATATTATTATCATCCTATACATGAATGAATTGTTTAATCTCTTGAAATGTTAAACCATGATTATATGGTTAACTAGACACTTAGGTAGGGTTAAAGGTACAACATATATTCCTAGGGAAACATTTGTCTTTATGGAATTTCCTAGTGGAATTTATCACTAGGTAATAATTTAAGGTGAATCAATCTAGTAATTGGTTATTAGTAATTTATGTATTTAATTGTTGAGATGCATTGAATTTCATTAAAGTTGTGTAGTGGACCCTAAATGATGTTCCATCATGTACTTTGAAATCCAATTCTAAATTTTTTTGGGGGTTGTTTCATTTGGTATCAGATCCTATGCTTTAAGGTATTGTATGATTTTTTGGCACATTAAACTAATTTTAAAATATACTTGGAAAGGTTGGTTGAGCTTTTGTGTGATTGTGCATACTTTGGTAAAGGTTTATGTTTGCATAACATACTTTGGATGGATACAAATACACATAATATAGATTACATATTCTTGTGAAGGCTTATTTTATATCATCATGTATGTGTATGCCTTTGAATGGATGAATAAAACTTGTTGGATATGCTACTTTTAATAAGATTAAATTGGAACATTATATTATTGAGTGCATACAAAACCTTGGGTGAAACTATATACCTTATGTGACCAATTATATGTCTTATATGATTTGAAATGGGTATGTTATGATTTTATAAAGGCACTTGACCTCTTGGGTTAATAAAATAGTGCCTTATTAAGCAATATTGATGTACTATAAATTATTGCATTTATGGAATGTATGTGTGTGCAAAAATTAATAAATTTATGCAATAAAATTATGATGCTTACCTATAGCCTTGGTTGGGTCAATACTTACCTAATTAGGTTGTCCTAGGGTAAGTATCACCTATTGACTATTGACTTGAATGGGCAAGTCATTAGTAGATTCTTAGAACCTCATGACCTCATGAGGATCAAGGGTTAGGCTTAAACTTGGAGGGATAAACAGGGTGAGAGTATCTAATTTAGTTGGGTAAATCAATTAGGCTTAGGATCTCCACTTATGAAGGAGTATCTTGAGCTAAATTATAACTTGATCTTGTTTATGAATTTGGCCTCTTTTGAGTTAATTGGAGAAGCATGTGGTTTCATAACTCCAAAAGGTTGAAAGCTAATATGTTTGTGGAAATATTTATTTTGATCATGTTTTACATTTATGATGTTTGTTTTGATCATGGATATGTTTTGCAACAATGATGGCTATTTTGATCATGGGTAGGTTTATTTTCATGAGAATGTTATGATAACCATGGATATGTTTTACATTCATAGGGATCTTTAATTTGATATTGTCTAAGTTATGCATCCATGAAGATGCTAATTAGAACTTGGTTATATTTTGACACCCATGGGGATGTCTATTGTGATATTATATATGCCTTACATCCATGAGGATGTTTGTTATGAATTTTGATTGAATGTGATGATTGTGAGAAGTTTCAATTTCCATAATAATGATATAGCATTCATCTTGTGCCTTGGCTTAGTTTACCCTTTCCCAAAGTGATGTTTCATCAAAGCAAACATCACCATTCAATCTTTAACTTTTTGGATTAATTCAATTGGAAGAATAATGATATAAAATTATTATTGAAATCATGAGACAATGCCTTGGTGGCCATTGATAACTTGCATGAGCAAGCCATCTGATGATGCTAAGGTATAGTATCTTAGGAGGTCTAAAGGTGCGGCTCAAGCCTAGAGGGCTAGGTAGGGTGAGTGTGATTTATTTACTTGGGTAAGTCAAGAAGTTTTAGGGATCTATTTTTTTTTATAGGTAGCATGAGATATCTATCCATGAAATGTAAACATTGTTGGTATATTTTTGAATCTCATAGAGATAGATTTTATGGGCTTTATTGGAACATAACCTTCCTTGAAATCGCATGATCATAATATGAGATCCTTGGGATTGATAATGTTATACTATATGATGGATTTTTGATGTCATTTGGATGGCATCTATAAATTGGGTGACTTGATGGGAATCATGGACCGTTGTGCTTCATTGTCATGTGTGATTAATTTTTATGATGTGAAATTACCTTGGCATAAATTATCAAAACACTTGAGTCACGTATAAATGACCTATTTCATGTGGTTCCTCAATTGCTTATTAAAATGTTATGTGTCTTGTAAACCATATACTTCATTGATTATTTTAAATCATGTAAATATGTATCTTCACTATATTATGTGTACATAGTTAACCTTATGTAATTTCATAGTTTCTTCTTGATATAAACATTGTTATATGAGCACTTATATACATGATGGAATGTTGTTAACTATGAAACATGTGAATGATGGTAAATGAATTGTGTAAAGACATCCTACATCCAAAATTAACCATGTGGAAGTTACTTTGCTATATGTTTTCAAAATTATTGTATGAGTATTTGTATACATGTCATGGAATAAGTGTTACTTTATGTTGTTAAAATATTAGTATGTGGTAATGTGATATTAAACTACTCATGTGATGTATTTTTTTACCTCTTGAAACCAACCTCTATCATTGAAATATACCAAGGTATAATGTTGTATTATGCGGTGTAATATGACATCACTACTATAGTATGAGCATTGGTGCAAGTATGATGTTGATGGTAGAGAATCACTAGATCCATAATAATTTAGATTGGGTATGGACAAATAAGTGGAGTCTCTCATAGGCTGAAAACCCACTTTTTCCCTTTGTATAAAGTAGTCATTTGATGAATTTAGAGTGTGCACCATGAGTGTCAAAAGTTGGATGTGGAATCTTAGTACATAATGGTCACTTTATAGATTTAGCATTCCTTTAACTTCCTCTTGAAGGTTATGTTAAAATCAACCCTTGTGAAATTTTATTGCTTAAACCTTGTGATGCACTAACTAGTCCTGTAAATTAGACATTTATGTAAAATCAACAAGGTGGTACTTATTTAAATGCATGCATGTGTTGGCTTATAAGTGCAAACATGCTTGGATGAGGTATTAATTTTTTTTCCTAATATATATATTATGGGATGAATATTTTTGATTTGTTTTGAAAGGCACAACTAGAATGTATGCTACTTTTGTGCTTTGAAAGAGTATCATAAAGACCTAATCAAGCAGTGTTAACAATCCTAGGCACCCACTTGACTATTAGATAGAGTGATGAAAGTTGGAGAATGCCATCAAATGGATAATTTTTTAATCATGTGATATCACATGTGTTAGAGAACATGTTGTAAGCCTTTGGGTTGCATGGGATGCCTAGAATGGCTTATCTAATGTTCATTTTGGTTGGTGTAAGATGCTGCACTAACCCATGAATTATTGATGATGAAGTAGAGTAGCCATAATAGTATGGATTAATACCTTTGTGAAATAGCATTCTATAATGAATGTTCTTAATATTATGCATGTGACATAAATTTTTTAGTGTAATATTCTATATGAAATCATAAATGCATCATGTATGTAAATCAATCCTCAATCAGAGAAGATAGATCATACTATACACTTCCAATTAGGGACACATTTTTTAAGTGAGAACATGACCAATATGGCGATCCGCTATACCCAATTAGGGGATATCTTACCATAACACACCATGCTAGGGAGAATTCCAAAACCTCCAATCAAGTATAATCACATAATAACCTTAAGGGAGACCTAAGTTTTGATATCTCACTAAACTTCAAAAAAGTAAAGTAAATCTAATCTAGTGCTTACCAAATCTTGTGACATATAATCAACAATAGAAACAATAAAAATAAACATGCATAGAAGACATATAATCATGTCAATATATATAAAATCTTAATGCATGGAAAAGAAGTACAAATACATATCTATCTACTCTTACATAAGAGAAAAAAAGTTAGGAATATTTACCTTTGAAGATGAACCCACTAAGCCTCAATCTCTCCCTTGGCCAAGTTTCTTTGAAAGAGGTTATGATATGTAAGGATGACAAGGACAAATCAATTCTAGGCTACAAAACCTATCAATGCATCCAAAAGACTTCTCTACAAGACAATATCCGTATCTCCAAAGAAAGTATGGACCCTAAGCTTGCTCCTTAAGTAGAATGGTCAATAACTAGATGTGAAATAGCTCTTACTTATTATTATCTTTTCTAAATAATGGTAAAATGAACTTATACATAGGTGGATTTGACCCTAAACCCTTTCAAAAATCCTAGCTGATAGGGTCAACCCAATTAACCTAGCATAATTTTAGATAATAATTTACTAGGTCATGAGCTAGGTTGACCAAAGGACAAACTAGTTCCTAAGTGAAAATTGGTTACAATTCAATTGGATTGGATGATTACAATCATTGACATCATGTTGTAGGTTTGTGTGTGTTGACAAAAAATGAATAATGACCCTAACAATTTTTTATATTCAAAATGTTAATCTGATTTAGATAATCAATTTATAACCAATCAAACTATAGTTGTATTATTTACTTAGAAGTGTTGATATCACTCTTATTGAAAATCATATTAAGGTAAGTGTAAGTTATTGTGTTTTGGAATATTGTATTCCTATGATGTTAAATAACCACCTTCATGAATGGTTGGAATGGTTAATAATAATAGTGCTATATGGAAATTAATATCTATTACCTTGAAATTTTACTGATTAATGAAGGCATATTTGGTTTGGTGAACCTATTTGTGGTTGGTTTTGATGAACTCTAATGAAATTGATGACCTTTTAAGGCATGAGACTTGGAAAAGTTCTAACCGAGTTGGATTTTGATGAAATAGTTTGTTGTAAAAATGTTGCATAAGTGTTGTGCTATCATTTTAGTGTCATAAGGGAAACATGAATGAAGAAGGAAGCCATTACTTGGCCTAATTTAAATACTAATGTGGCTATCCTAATGGTATAAAATAAGAATACCAATAGGATAAGGCTAAGGCATTACCACCCCTCAATGGGTGGAGATGTTGTGAAGTAGTGATAATTGGTTTATTTGGACATCTTTAGAGAATATAGTTTATTAAATACTGATAGTTGCTAAGATGGATCCTCTTTAAGGAGGGGAGGATGTCATGACCTGAACTTGTGGCCTATTGTAGATACTTGATTATAGCTTGTTTTAGCATGTTTTGATATCACTTCGACTAATAATTATTAATGTTGGTCCTATTTTAGATGGTTGAGATGCAAGATATCTTGGGTAGCTATTATGATTATACTATATCATAGTTGTTGCTCACACTGGGTTCATTTATCTTGATAAATATTTCTTACCCTAAATTCATTTTATCCTATTATATATGTTTTTTCATTTAGTTATGTTATTATATGTTAGTGATTTAGCATGTTGCACTAATGTAGATTGACATTGACTAATCTTGTACTTGTTTATTATGTTTCACAGGGCATACTCAGGTTCATGGTCATCACTACTGACTCTAGTTCTATTT